>ML104357.1:29642-81147 GCA_003697995.1 Taxidea taxus jeffersonii
ATATATACATATACATATATATATATACATATATATATGGTAGAATATTACTCAGCCATCAGAAAGGATGAATACTTATCATTTACATTGATGTGGATGGAACTGGAGGGTATTATACTGAGCAAAATGAGTCAGTCAGAGAAGGACAATAATCGAATGGTTTCATTCATGTGGAATACGAGAAACAGTGCAGAGGATCATAGGGGAAGGGAGGGAAAACTGAATGGGAAGTCATTAGAGGGAGAAAAACCATGAGAGACTCTTAACTCTAGGAAACAAACTGAGGGTTGCTGGAGGGGAGGAGGGTGGGAGATGGGGTATTTGGGTGATGTGCATTAAGGAGAGTACATGATGTGATGAGCACTGGGTGTTAAACGCAACTGATGAATCATTGAACTGTACATCTGAAACTAATGATGTACTATAAGTTGGTTAATTGAATTTAAAGATGAAAAAAGGGAAAAAAAGAAATGTGGCTAGTTGAAACTTTATAGAAATTAATGGGGTAAAAAAAGCTATATAAACAAGAAACATTTGAAATACAGTGGGAGGAAAGATCATATTTATACTATCAAGATAAAATCATTAAACACATAAGAATAAGCCTAAGAAATGTACAGGACTGACATGAACAAATCTTAATAATGTTGAGCCTTCCTCCCCAAGCACGAGATGTCCTTCTGCCTATCTGTCATCTGTCCTTTTTCTCAGCATGTTAAAAGTGGAAATAACTCTCCAAAAATTAGACCATAAATAAATGATAATCTCAAGTGATACTCACCATTCAAAAAAAGGAGAAGTTTTAGTCTCTTTTAAATGTTACTTAACTAAAGCATTTAATTCATCTGGAGGAACACAAGCTTAGGAAGAGTTGAGGGAGGAACACAAGAAAGGAAGTGGTGGTGGGTGGAGGGTTTACACAGCAAGCCTGAGACTCATCCTTAGAAAGTTCTGTACAAAAGGTTGGTCCTGGGTTGGTGAACAGTTTCCTATGCTGGTACAAGATATCTTCTCAGTGATGAGAGTGGGTCACTGCCTAGACTGTTCAGACAAACAATGTGGTTGAGGTTGAGCACATGTTTTCCTCCTGGTAACTGGGAACTTTGGCACACGAGAGGTAGAGGTTGAGTACACCACCAGCTCCCAGTAAAGCCCCAGAGCAGAACCTGCCATGAGCTTCCCTGGTGGACTGAACCTCACATGTGTTGTCACAACCCATTGCTGCAGGAATGAAACCCTCCAGGATGACTCCACTATAACAGGGCTCTCAGGAACCGGTACCAAATGTTCCCTGGACTCAGCCCCATGTGCCTTCTCCTTCTGCTTGTTCTGTTTTGTATGTCTTCACTGTAATAAATCTCAGCTGTGATTACAACTGTGTTGAGTCTGGCGAGTTCATCTAGCAAATTGTTGGACCAGGAATGCTCTTGGGATTCTTGACATGGAGACTTGAAGGCAGATTTGGAAAGATAAAAGGAAAATCAGGCAAAAACTGATTTGAGAGGCTAGGGAAGGAAAATTGACTGGAATACCCAATTTCCAAATGCCGCTGAGCAATACTGAGCTTAAATAGGAACTCTTAAAACTGTTTACAAAAAGCTAAATAGGGTATCTTAGCCAAAAGACTAGGCAATGAGCACTGCCAAAGTGAAGCAAGGGGATACGTGCTCTTCCATTGAATTGTTTCTTTTAAAGGCCAGATTGTCTTACTAGAAGTTTAAAAAGATACCAGAGAAACTACACACGTGTGCCTTGTCATGGATTGACTTGTGTCCCTATGGGAGTTCTGTTCAAGTTTTAACTCAGGAACCTATGAATGAGACTTTATTTGGAAATTGGGTCTTTGCGGATGTAGTCAAGTTAAATCCCTGGTATGGTTATGCGTAGACGGGAATTTGGACACAGAGACAGAGATGCAGAGGGAAGATGGCTATGTGGAGACTGGGGCATAGACTGAAGTGCTGAATCTACAAAGCCAGGGAACACAAAAGATGTTGGCACCTGCTAGATGTTAGAAGTAACAAGGAAGAACTCTTCCCCAGGGATTTTGGGGAGAGGAGGGCCCTGCCAACAGCCTGATGTTGGAAATTTAGCTTTCAGCACAGTGAGTGACTGTGTTTCTTTTGCTTCAAGCTGCTCCATTTGTGGTACTTTGTTACACAGCACCGAGAAACTAAAGGATGCCCAAGCACATACACACAGTCATCGTGTAAAGTACCTGATACAAATTCGATCTTTAATTTTCAAAATGCTTGATTATTTTCTAACTATGAAAGAGTCGTTCATCAAACAGAAGCATACACACTCAAAGAGGAATGCTAGTTCAAGCGAACCAGTTCTTACACAAAGAACTTGATCACTGAGTGAACTGGGTCTGTGAAGGTCCACAGGCAACTAAGGGAGGCTCCAGGTCTCATTGGGAGAGATGGCGTGCCTCTACTTATAGCAAGTCCTTGCGTGAAAGCCCAGTGGAGGCTCCGATGCACATGTCTGAATATGTAAAAGTACCTCACAGTTCGTCAGCTTGTTTGATATGTTCTATTCTCCTACGTTGACAAGTATACTCTAGTAATATGAAAGACAAAAATATAAGTGTGCAAAGATATGACTTCATATATCCAAATGGCTGCAAAAGGTCAAAGATGACTGAATTTAATTATGCATGTCCATGACTCTGCGGATGGGCTGACAGTATTTAGATGTGTAATAAAATAAACATACATTACTTGCAAATGATTAACATTCCAATCCTCTTGGTTTGTCTTTCAACTCCACTAGCTCACTAGTTATTTTTTTTTAAAGATTTTATCTATTTATTAGAGAGAAAGAGCACAAATGGTGGGGGAGGGGCAGAGGGAGAAGCAGACTCCCTGCTGAGAAGCAAGCCTGATGATTCAGGGCTCAATCCCAGGACCCTGACATCATGACCTGAGCCAAAGGCAGATGCTTAACTGACTGAGCTCTCAACTCAACCCTTCACTAAAATTCATTTCAGTCCTAACCAATAAAGATACTTTTTTTAAAAAAAAGATTTTATTTATTTAGTTGACACAGAGAGATCACAAGTAGGCAGAGAGGCGGGCAGAGAAAGAGAGGGGGAAGCAGGCTCCCCGCTGAGAAGGGAGCCGATGCAGGACTCAATCCTAGGACACTGAGATCATGACCTGAGCTGAAGGCAGAGGCTTTAACCCACTGAGCCACCCAGGCACCCCAGAAAGAGACTTTTAACTATAGAGGACACACTGATGGTCACCAGAGGGGAGACAGGGGTGGGGTGGGGGAAGGGTTGGGGAAAAAAGTGATGGGGATTAAGGAGGGGGCTTGTTATGATGGGCACTGGGTGATGTATGGAAGTGTTGAATCACTATGTTGTATATCTGAAACTAATATTAAATTGCATGTTAACTAACTGGAATTTAAATAAGAACTGGAAACATTAAAATAAAAATAAAAAAAAGAAAGCAAGGCGTAGAACAGCAAAAAGACAAAACCAAACAAGACATTCATTTCAGCCCTTTGAAATATTCTCAGTACTTCCTTCTCATTCCTGTTATTTCTGCATTCCTGTGTTAAACTAGAAGTAAGGAGAAGGTGGGTTTCTCCTTCTTGGTGTCCTTTGAGCCCCCTCTTTCATAGTGGCCCCATATGCTGTAATCTTCTCTCATATTGCTTCTTCTTGAAACATGCACAGGGGTGCCTATCAGCATGCCCCGCAGACTCTAAAAAACCCATTAAAAATAAATGATGGCAAAGAAGTCCTCTTTGGGGAAACAACTGAAATATGTTGTCTGTTGAATGAATAAGTCCATCATCAACTCTCTCCCTCAGGGTTTTGCAGCAGTCCCTGCCTGGTGCAGAGAACCTTTGCCAAATAACAGCATGTCTGCACCAGGCGCTAAGTGACAATCCCGCCCCCGCCCCACACTGGGGAACCGTGGATTCTCAGGATAAGCCCAGGCCTGTGTAATGAAGAAAAGCAAGAGCACCAACACATTTCCACGTAATGAGTTGAGTTGGAAATACTTCTGAGCTGTTGGAGGGATTAACACAAAGGGTGGTTTTATTTAGTGTTGCTCTCAATGCTCTGCAAGTGAGAATTACAAACTATTTAGGTGCTACCAAATTCACTTTTCACTGTCAATTGAAGCAAGAACATGACAGCAAGGAACTGATAAGGGGATCCACATCATACAACGGAACCACTTTTGGAAAATACCAGCCAATGGAAAGATGGATTGGAAATACAGACTAAGAGAAGGATCAGGGTGTGTTGGGGACCTTAGAGACATACTCATCCAGGCCTTCATGCTACAGATGGGCTGGTGGAAAGCAGGAGTGGGGTAATTCTCTTCTGTGTATCTAGCTACCGATAGGATCCAACCATGCCTAGGTTTCTTGGATCCTGTGCAGATATCTTTCTTCTAGAAGATAGGTACCAATGGGGGGGAAAATGTGCTTTATAAACAGTACATCAAAGAATAGTTGCAGAGAGAAGAATAAAAGGAGTTACAGATGACTCTCCCCATAATTTATTCATTATGTGGGGAGATCCAACAAGAGGCAAAGGAAGCAGTGTTGGAAGTCCTGCCCTTTGGTATTTGGGTACCTCTTTCCCCCACTTTTTGGAGATCTCTGCTTACATACACCTCTTCAGAGAGGCCCTTCTAAATACTACATGTAAAAATAATTCACCCTCTCCTCCTAGGTCACTCTGCAAACATTACCCTTTTCTCATTTTAGGTGAAGATCAGCTGTAAGGACAAATGAAATAAACAAGTAAATGCTTTCATTGCCATCTTCACCAATAGGATGTTAGACTCCATGAGTGTATGGACTTTTCCTGTCTCCTTCACCAGTCGATCCCCAAGGCTTACCAGCATGTGACATGTAGTAGACACTCAGTAAGTAGTCCTGAATGCATGAATAATGAATGAATGAATGAAAATTGACATCTGTTCACTATACTGAGAGACTTACACTGTGTTCTCTTGGAGCCATCCCACACAGCTCCCACACTCATTGCCCATGAAGCTGTTTCTGTCCTGGGCTGCCTTTCACTACTTCAGCTGCTATTCCTCAACCTTCTGTACTAGATCTATTTCCTTTTCTATCTCTCATAACTATGGCAAGTGCTCCATATACTTGTCCCCACTGAATACTGTACAAACTTAGATTATCCTAATTTTGCCTGCAAGGATCTTGGGGAAGCTGTTTCAACTGTCTAAGCCTCCTGGTCACAGAACTAGAGTGACAGCCTAGGGCTCAAGCCATGACAGTACTTATAGCACTTTCTTGGGTTGGTGTAAAGATAAATGGGTCAATATGCGCTAAGTTCTCTGCACAGTGACTGGGACACTGGGGAGATGATAAACGTTGGCTCTGTCATTATCATTGCTGGCAGGGCTGGGGGCGCACACCAGTATGGATCTGGCAGGAAATATTTGACCTGTTTAAGGGATGGTCAAGGACACCTGGATAAAGGAGCAAGGGGAAGAGGTGACCACTGGAACTCAAGGACAAGTGCAGTTGCAGAAGGGACCCTCCAACAAACTTAAGCTTTGCTAGAGCATGTAGCTAGCAATGTGTTCACATGGTCCTATGCTTTTGTAAACTGTCCCAAAGTGAGATCTTTAACCCACTGTTGCATAAGATCTCTCTTTCCACTCAAACTTTTCCTTCATCACATTTCCCTTCCTGTTGGGTGGTTTGGAGTAATTTAAATCTAGCTAAGGCAGTGTTGAGTTTAGGAAATGTTTACATATATCTCACCAAACCCAGTCCCTTCCGTGGATGGTTACTGTGAGACCCATCATGTAGGAATGGCCTCCAGAACTTCAGTGTCTTCTGTGACAACTCAAGTATTAGGACACAAAGTTGCAAGACCATGGGCTATACTGTCATACAGATGTGGCCTAGGGACTCTAGCCACCAGACGTATGTGGGTAGTGAAGGGAAAAGAAGGAATTTAGAGTATACAAAACCAGAGCTAGTCTGTGGGAAATTTTTCCGGCTAACAGATGTGTAAAATTGTAAGCAGAGGGTTCAGTTTGCATTGACTCCCTGGTCAAAATAAATATCCTCCTATCAGAAATAAATTCTATTTCAGTCTATTCCCATTTAAATAGAAGTTTGGAATGTTAATAACACAGTGATCACAGCCTTCAAGCAGCTAAAAAAAGACTAAAATTTTCAGTTTTCTCTGTTGCAATATCACCAAGTTGATGAAATCATCATAATAAAGAGAAGGCAGATCAAAATGCACAGGAAAGGTATTATTGAGGTATGTGTAGCTATAAGTTTGTGTTATTTGTAAGTTTTTTTTTAATTTTGAAAGTGATTTTGCTTCTCATTCTAAAACATTTACATTTTATTTTATTTTATTTTTTGAAGATTTTATTTATGTATTTGACAGAGAGAGATCACAAGTAGGCAGAGAGGCAGGCAGAGAGAGAGAGAGAGGAAGGGAAGCAGGCTCCCCGCTGAGCAGAGAGCTGGACGGGGGGCTTGATCCCAGGACTCTGGAATCATGACCTGAGCAGAAGGCAGAGGCTTTAACCCGATGAGCCACACAGGCGCCCCCATATTTTCATTTTATACCTGACTTTGTCGTGATAAACTTTTTGTATTTTTTTCCTTAAGGAGGACTCAAAGTGTGTGTAAACTTCTACCCCGCAAAGCTAGTTCTATCCCTGGCTGTGGCACTTCTAAAGGGGAACTGGGCAGTAGAGCGGATCTCTTTATCCTGCCACCCGAAGTGAAGCCAGAAGGCAAGCAGACACGATTATTTTAGTCAGGAGACTTCAGCCTTTCTAGGGACAGAGCAGAGTGGCAAAGGGGCAAACAGGACACTTCCAGCACAAGGGGAAACCTCATGTTGCTCAGGACCCCTTCCGCCGGCGCCCACCCCCACTCGCCCCCTCCTCCCCCGGAAGAAGAATGACGTAAGCAATTAAACGTATGCAGGGACTGGTACCTTCTGTGTTGTCTTCCATTGCTACCCACTTGACTGTCCGTCGAGGGCGTGTCCCATGTGCTCCTGCACCATGACGTCAGCACGTTACCTGCCAGCAGTTTAGCGGTACTGAAAGTCCCTTTCAGCTGTGCGTAATGATAGTAATAGTAATAATAAATAGCACGATTATTATGATCTAGTCCAACCCCCACACTTTACCGGTTAAAAGGTATTTTACTCTTAAAATAAATGTTTTAGTATAATATGTAGCTAAGTTTTTATCATTTTTTAGCTTTCCTTAAAATCTCAGTTCTAGCAGTATTTTTTTTTTAAGATTTTATTTATTTATTTGTCAGAGAGAGACAGAGAGAGAGAGAGCCGGAGCGAGCACAGGCAGACAGAGTGGCAGGCAGAGGCAGAGGGAGAAGCAGGCTCCCTGCCGAGCAAGGAGCCCGATGTGGGACTCGATCCCAGGACGCTGGGATCATGACCTGAGCCGAAGGCAGCCGCTTAACAACTGAGCCACCCAGGCGTCCCTCTAGCAGTATTTACACACAGAAAACTTCCAGGTTTTAGAGGGTATTTGTGTGAATTACAAACACAATTGCCAACAATGATCTTTCATTTTATCTGAGAAACCTCTGCATTCTAAATCATAATTTTCTTTTATGGATTTCTTAGTGAAATCTCTGCCCAAATGAATAGAGACTAGAAAGAGGAACACCTTTTTCCCTGTAAATAGAATACCCAGCCCTTCATTTTTTTTTATTTTTTATTTTTTTAATTTAATTTTTTTTCAGTGTTCCAGGATTCATTGTTTATGCACCATACCCAGTGCTCCAAGCAATACGTGCCCTCCTTACACGGCCCTTTAAAAGTCAGGGATTTGCATAATATGGGGGCTGAGAGAAATGAAGTGACTTGCCAGGTTTATGATTTCTAAAACAAAGGGTAAAGGCTACATTAGTTTTTCAAAGGGTCAAGTTGCTTTGTTCCTTGAAAAAGTTTGGAGACAAGTGCAACAATAGTAACAAGGCAGACAGGTTCTGGTTGGAGTGTGGATTGGGGATAAGACTCTAGTGTTGTCTGCTTGGTGGTGAAGCACCTGACCAGACTCACCAGTGATTTTTTTTTTTTTAAGATTTATTTATTCATTTATTTTAGAGTGAGAGAGAGCACGAGCTGGGTAAGGGACAGAGGGAGAGAGAGAATCCACAAGCAGACTCCCTGTTGAGCTTGGAGCCCAGTGTGGGGCTCCATACCAGGAACCTGAGATCATGACCTGGACCAAAACCAAGAGTCAGACACTCAACAGACTGAGCCACCCAGGAGCTCCTGCCCAGGGAGTTTTAAAGCCATGAGACCAGCTCCAGGATTTCCAGAGGCTCACCCATGTAATGGCCAGTTCTAGGAGTTCATTACAAACCATTATTCAAAATGCCTCAGTGAAGCGTACATATCCATGCTTCCAATTGCTTTATGAGGAAACTTCAGGATCAGAATCTCCAGGTTTGACATCCAAAGGGAGGGATTCAGGGCTAGGTACTTAGGATCAACCTCATTTGAGTTGCTGAGACCGTAGAAAGCTGGCCACTCCACGGTCAGATTCGCTATTTGCTCTTTAGTTTTTGAGAGAGAACAGGAATTTATGCTTGTGTGCATTGAGCTCAGAAAGGCAAATGGCAAGGAGGGCAGTTGCTTTCTGTATCGGCTCATAGAAGTAAGTAAGAGTATTTGAATAGGCTCCACACTGCTTTCCCCCACAGCTGTTGTTCATTCTGTTTTTATAAAAGAAAACTTGAAGGTTCCGATGCCTCTTTCCTAGAACAACAGCATCGGCATCATCAGACAAGCTGAGCTGGAATCTGTATTTTAATGAGACCCACTGTGCTTTGTATGCATAGTAAAGCAATGCTTCTCAAACTTTAGCATTTAACTCACAAGCTTACTATGTAAGAGCCCCTGAGAGGTTTTGCCCTCAGCCCCAGCTTCCTTGTAAAGTGGGGGCCATAAAATGACAGGCACGGAGAAAGCAGGAGGTCGGCTTTCAGGAGGTGAGTTTAAGAGATGAGCCCGGAGCCTCAAGCTCTTAAGCACTTGGCTGCAGCAGCATCTTGGTTCACTTCTTTCAGCCTGGGTTCCTTTCTGTGACTTGGGGCCCAGCTTGTCCAGCCCAAGGCACTGTCTTTCAGTTCCCTGCTGTCTTCCTTCCCACTTGCTGCCCCCACCCTGTCCCCTGGTTCATATTACCATTAATTATAGCCCATGGCTCTGCATATGCCACTTGTTCTGATAACACAAAGTATGCTGGCTTCCCCACTGGACCATGAGTACTTTCTCCCCTTTAATTTTCTAAGAGCAATAGCAGTGCCATGGCAACGTCTAATCCCTAACCTCGACATGGGGGTGGGGTTGAGAGAATCAGAGCAGGTGTTCTTGAGATGGGAAACAAAGAATGAGCCAGATGAAGCCAGAAATGAAGGATCAGTATTCTAGGCCAGTGCTTCTCGAACTGTCATGTGCACACAAGTCACTCAGGGATTTGTGGATTCTGAATCAGGAGGTCAGGGATGGGGCTGGAGAGTCTGTAGTTCTTGCAAGATAACAGGTGACCACAGACCACACTTTGAAGTTTCAGGCAATGTGAAGGCACAGATCTTAGTGTTCTAATCACAACAATATCAAGATCATGCATGTCTGCCCCAGAAAATGTGTTCAATAGATTAGTGAACACTTACTGAATTAAATACTTAATATCTGAGACACCACCTGGCTGCTTGAATTCTCATAAGATGCAAGATATAAAATATGTTCACTTTGGCTCTAAAATCGGGGCTAATACTACATGTATTGAGGCACAGAGAGGTTGAGTTACTTGCTCAAAGTCACACGGTTAATGCGGCAAATTGTTTACCAGATATCCCATTGTGCCCCCCCACCCCATTTCCTAATCTCTCGTGCAGTTAGTTGAAGCTGTTGAACTAAATCTAACCAAAGGGCTGTCACCTCCTAGCTGAAGCAATTAAGAGCCAGCCCTCTTTCCTCCTCCATCCCTTTCTTATCTGTTCTGTACTCTGTAATCTGAAATATATGGCCCCCAAGGTAAGATTTGCAGGAATGCTACCCAGCCTGGAGTGGACTACACACAAGGATACATAAATCTTAGCTGGGTTTGAACCATGATGAATTTGAGTTTTGTTATCATGTTATTCTAATTAGTATGGGCTCAGTGCTGCAATCAGACAACTATGCAGAATGGGCTTTTTGTCTGGCATCCTACATCCTCTAAAGGGGAGCATACCCCCAGATGAGGCATGCCACAGTTGTGCCACAGGAAGAACCCAGATGCTAGGCCCTGGGGCTGTGAAAAATGAATGACAGGTGCCTTGAGAAACATCTGAAGACAAAAACTTTAGCGACAATAGCAAAATGACTGTTCTCCACAACTTGGCGAAGTCTCCTTCTCTGCTAGGCACCATTTGCTGTTTAGCTGTTTTTTATCCACATGGAGGCATGTCCTCAAGCATGCTTGGCATTGAGGCGAACCTTGCTTTCAGAGGGTTTATGGGCTGCATTCATGAGCTGAATGAAATCTTTTTTTTGGAACATTATGAATGCACACCTTTTCAAGTGATTGACTTTATGACTTCTATTGACTCGGTCAGACGGGATACAGTTTTTCTACATGATGGCATATGGACTTGTATGTCCCACCAAATAATATAAGATGCATCATTCTGCTTACCGGTAAACATCAAAAAGACAAGACTACTGTTTCTATTTTTTCTAGGTCTGTGGAATTGAACAGATTAGAGGAGCACAACTGACTTAATAAAAAATAGATAATCTGAAAAAATAGATAATTATTGTAGAAATCAAATCCATATTTGAGACTTTCCAACCTTCTTCTCCCTCTATCTATGTTTCTCCTTTTCTTTTAAAGATGCCTGGTCAGGATGTTTTTGCTGAAGGTTTAAGTCTCCAAGGACCAACTGATCCCTATTCTCTGAAACAATTTACATCAAATAGAGTTGAAGAAGTGACCCCCCATTCTGTGAGAGTGGTTTATCATATTTTTCTTATTTTTAATTAACATATAATGTATTATTTGCCCCAGGGGTACAGGTCTGTGAATCATCAGATTTACACATTTCACAGCACTCACCATTGTACATACCCTCCCCAATGTCCATAACCAGCCATCCTCTCCCTCTCCCCCTCCCCCCAGCAACCCTCAGTTTGTTTTGTGAGATTAAGAGTCTTTTATGGTTTGTCTCCCTCCCAATCCCATCTTGTTTCATCTTTTTCTTCCCTACCCCTCACAACACCCCCCACCCTGCCTCTCAAATTCCTCATATCAGAGAGATCATGTGATAATTGTCTTTGATTGACTTATTTCGCTCAGCATAATACCCTCTAGTTCCATCCATGTAGTTGCAAATGGCAAGATTTCATTTCTTTTGATGGCTGCATAGTATTCCATTGTATATTTTTGAGAGTGGTATATCTTGATAAAATAGTATAGGGACAATACTAAAAGAGGAAATTACAGATCTGTACCATTTACATAGATTCTAGCATTAGATCTGGAAACCCAGCACTATATACACACGAATAGATCATGATGACATAGGGTTTATCCCAGGAATATAAGGAAGATTTAATATGAGAAAAATGTATTTAAGTGATTATGTTAGAATTTTAAGAAAGAAAAAGTATTCAAATATGTTACATAAATTTAACAAATGTAGTTATGAAAAGGAAAACAACCTAAGCAACTTATGGATAGAAGAGAATTGCCTTAAGCTGATAAAATATATCTTCCAAGAACCTATGGAAAAATTATGCTGGAACTCTAAAATCATGGTGAAACTCTAAGGAAAATTTGTCTCTTCCAATATTTCTTTCTTTCAAACTCTAATCTTTTGCTTACATAGAAAATACAAAGAGACCCATTTTAATTTTTAATTTCATATACATTAATTAGGACATTTCTTAAACAATTGAATAGTGGAGGTAATAGGAACATTCCTATGAGAGCTATTTCCATGCCAATGTGTAGGAATTCCACTGATTTTTAAAATACTGAATTTGCACTTGGCAATTTTGCTACTCTTATTGCAAGTGATATGGTGGTCTAAAATTTCCCTTCCTTCCTTCCTCATGGTTTTAATTGATTATGCAACCTAGAGTTTTTATTGTTACTATGAATGAAATCTTCCCCCCTCCCCAAAGGGGAATAAATTATAAAACGTTATTGGTCCAGCACAACTTTATTTCTTTTTTTTTTTAAGATTTTATTTATTTATTTGAGAGACAGAGATCACAAGTAGGCAGAGATGCAGGCAGAGAGAGAGGAGGAAGCAGGCTCCCTGCTGAGCAGAGAGCCCAATGCGGGGCTCCATCCCAGGACCCCGGGATCATGACCTGAGCCAAAGGCAGAGGCTTTAACCCACTGAGACACCCAGGTGCCCCCACAACTTTATTTCTATTATGTTCTCAAATCAATTAGCAGACTAAATGGTAATAACACGTTCCCACTGATGGAAATTTTCTTCAAATGCGTCTGTAAATTCAACGCTCTTCCAATCAAAATCTCAAGAGGGATTGACAGGCTGATTTCCAAATGCATATAGAAGAGCAAAAAGCCAAGAATAGCCAAGGTCATTATACAGCTTTCTAAAATCTGGCAAGGAAAGTGTCTGCACTTCATATATACCTCTGTCAATGGTAAACTATCTTATTAGAATTAACTTTGAAATTCATATTTATTCATTCAACAAATAGAATTAACTTTGAAGAAGAATCACAATGAACAGTGTAATGCAGCAACACAGAGACCCAACCATAGATCCACACAAATATGGAACCTGGGTATATGGAGGTAGTGTCCCACACAGGGATAAAAGCAGACTCTCCCATAATGAGGGTTAGGATAACTGAGTAATTCACCCAGAACTGACATGTAAAAGGATTTGGACCCAGATCCTTTTGGAAAAGACTTTTACAAAGCCTTTATCTGACAGCTTGTGTTTTGTTATAGTGTTCACTGTTGTATGGAAGTTTATTTTTAATATTACATTTAATACAAAAAGCCTTCTTTTTTTACTTCAAGGTGGGGAGAGATTTCTAAAAAAAATACAAAAACACCAAACCCAAAGGGAAAAAAAAAATGTTTCTTTATGGATTTTAATAGGGTCTACACTTTCTTTTAAAAGTTTAAAATAGGGGCGCCGGGGTGGCTCAGTGGGTTAAAGCCTCTGTCTTTGGTTCAGGTCATAATCGCAGGGTCCTGGAATGGAGCCCCGCATGGGGCTCTCTGCTCAGCGGGGAGCCTGTTTCCTCCTCTCTCTCTGCCTGCTGCTCTGCCTACTGTATCTCTGTCAAATAAATAAATAAATAAATCTTAAAAAAAAAGTTTAAAATAAATAATTCAATAGCAAAAACGGACAAGGAATACCAGCAGCCTGTGCACAGAAAACGAAAATGTCCAAGAAATACTTACAAAATACACAAGTCTCACTAGGAATCAGGGCAATGCAAATGAAAACAGTACATTGCTTCTTCAAGTTTAGACATTGCCAAATATAGGTTGAAGTTCCTCTTTCTCCATATCTTCACCCTGCCTTAGCCGACGGTTACCATTTCACAACTGTCAGGTTAACAAGTTGCTTTCCACACAGGGCGATTGCCATACATGCCCCTCCAGCAGTGCTCAGCCTGTGGCCCGCCATGTTAGATGTCACTAGTGGTCAGTACACTGTTGTGCACACAGAGGCAGTGGGATGGCATTGCCCCTTGTGGAGGCTGTGTGACCACTGCTGGGGCGGCAGGTCGTGAGCGCAAGTTCTGTGTGTTGTTTCCTGTTTGTATAAGGTCCTCTCCTCTTGTCGTCGCACAAGGAAGGAGCCCAAGTTGTTGGAATGGTGCTGCTAAAAGATGGGACCCCTTCCCTGGCACGGTGGGTGGTTTCAATGAGAAATAAATTCTTGTTTAGTTGACAAGCTAAAGCTGCAAAATAATGTTAATTGACCTTAAAAAGTCACATGTGCAACCATTTCTCTAAGGTAGGTACAGATCTAGGGAGAGAAGGGCGGGGCATGGATGCGGAATCTGGCACAGAGCGGCCATGTCGTTAATGTGAGTTAGTGGGACCTCGCCTGGCCTACCCTAGTTTTAGAGATACATGGATAAATAAAACCTACTTCTTCCTGTCAAGGAGCTCAGACAAGCAAGCTTATATTTACAACACAGTATGATTTACCCAGTCCTGGGGGATTCAATGCAATAAACACTGGACACACGTGGGTAGTGAACATCTGGTGCGGCTAGGGTGCCTGAAGAACCGAATTTCTCTTCAGTAGAAAAACGGGAGCCATTAAAAATCTTGCCACTAAACAGAGCTGAAGTGCTTTGGTGAGACGACATCTCATTATAAATGAAAATTTAGCATTAAAATTTAAACCTCCTGTAAGTTGAAGATATATACAAGGTTTCTAAAGATTGTATTTTAAACAGTGCATTTGTATATGTGTGTGCTTATATACACGGAATACCTCCATGTTATTTTTACTGAAAATATTTCAGTATTTTAGACGTATTGGGTCAAATAAAACATTTAACCTCACCCACTTTTTATTCTCCTAAATGTGGCTACCAGAAAGCTCAGATTCCATATGCGGCTCACATTATATCCCTACTGGACAGCACCATTCTAGATGAAGCACGCATTCCCCAGAACACTATCTCGCTCCAGCTAGGCTCTGACCTCTGCTAGACTCTCAAGAAGTCAGTTCATAGTGAGTGTAATTGGTGGCAGCCAAGGGCTCTACACATGTTGCAAAGCAAAGAGCTTTCCAGATGCTGGGAGCTTCCCGCTAAAACCCCAGCTTGCCCATGACTTCGCTCAGCTTCATGTAAACGTTTGTCTTTCTGGAGCCCAAGGTTACTTCACAGTAAAATGTGGCTTAGCGACTGCCCCTCCATTGCTTTCTGGCCTGGACATCAGCTTCTGCTCAGGCCCCTTCTCTGTTCACTCCGCAGCCCCTTCTGGTCGTCCACACCCAATGTAAACCCCCCTTGAGGCTTCCACTGCCTTGATTACCACCTCCCCCCAGATAACCAAAGGCAACAACTTATTGGACTAGATCTACAGGATGGAGGATGACAACTCCTCTCAGCTAACAAATGAGAACAACAAACTGCTGAATTTAAGCAACTCACATCTCTTTATGTTTTCCTCAGGATCTGCCAAAACTCAAGTCCATTTCTCCTTTTCCCCTTTTGACTCCTTGGAATGAAATGAGTGAACACCACCCCAATACCCACCTCCGCCGAACATTCTCATCCTCTTTCCTCCCAGGTATGTGTGGAACCAGATGAGAGGATGTTTGGACAGACGGTGGCACAGTGCAGCTGCCCACATGGTCCAGCAGACTCATCAACCACTTGGGAGCTCTCCCTCCCCAGACCCCTCTGAGCTGAGAGGCAGGTGCAATGGCCACACACCACCTCTGACTGGGCTACAGACACGAGATGAAAATTGTTACTGCTGCCCAAACCAGCACCTCTTGTGACTTTAAGGCAGAGCAAAAGAAAAAAGGGACCTGGTGTCATTTCTGAGTATGCATGGTTAGCGAGCAGTGCATTGAGTTCAAAATATACCCTCTGGAACTCAAGGGACCCGTGCTGTTCAGAAGGACACCTTTCCATGTTTCAGAGACCTATCCCACAAGATGGGCTATGTAACGAATAGCCCCCTGAACACTGAAATGAAAGGACAGAGAACATTTTACAATTGCTTTATTTAACAAAATTTACGCCAACTTCTCTATCTATATACAAACGTGTTTCAAAACCAGAGCAGGAGACACACAAAACTGTTCATACAGGACTTACAATAATGCTTAAAACGTGTCAATGTTTTGTTTTCTGCTCATATTGACATTTACAGATTCAAAAATTATTCCAAAGGCCAAGCAACGCCACATCTCTGTTTCCAGGGATGGTTTACACCTAGTAGGTCATAAAGAAAGGGGGATGGAGCTTTTGAGGGTTAATATACTGTGTTCAGTTTAGTTTAACAAACAGCATTTGGCCCACAGTAGGGCTTACAAAATGTTTTGGGGAGGGGATAGAAATTTGGGTAAAATATTATCTATGAGACTATGAGTCTTTTTTTTTTTTAATTTTTACTCTGTCATAACTATAACAAGATCGTCTCACTTCTGGCCCCCAAAAGTAAGAAACTCTAAGTGTAAAATTTTATTAGTAAGTACTATTAATAAAATTTAGCAAGTACAGGTCCTTCAAAATCAAGGTAGGAGTATGTAAATACTCAACATGGTTCTATTACTACCTTGTTCAATTTTGTTAGAAATATTTCCTGACATTTACCTACATGTTAACAAGCTATTTCCTAAAGTTCTTCATATAAGGAGGACAGACATGTTTTGCTTTCTCATTTTTTATGACTTTCAGGAGCCTTCTTGATTCCTCAAAAAAAGTGTTGTAGCTCTGGAAGTCTCAAAAAAACCTTTGCTACGTAGTCTACTCATAAAATTTAGCTCCATACAAGTACATAAGCTGAGTTCTAGGTAATACTTGAAAAACGGTTGATGCTGCAAAGTATAAATATTTCATGTTGACACTTAACACTCTGACCTGATTCACGGTCACTTTTCCTGAAAGGTCATGCTCTAGCCTCTCAAGAAAGATGCTACTAAGCAGTGAGGTATAGAAGGAGAAAAAATAAAAAAAATCACAGCCTTTTCTTCTCAGTATGTTAGGAGCCTTCCATTCTGCCTGCAGGGCACACATCTACACACGGCTCACACTGCAGCGTTCTCCTCTATGTGGTGAAGTGGTACGTGGGATCCAGTTCCTGGAAAGCACCAACTAGAAATGCACGGGGATGAAATACTGCAACAGAATGATCCTCAGGGGTTTTTACTCCTGTTTGTTCATATAAACCAGACTCATCACTTACTTGTGCTTTCATTTTCTTAAAAATGAGATCACACCATTATAAAAATGTGCTTCCAAAATAATTTCTAGAATATAAAATGTCTTCTATTTTTCCAGCCCACATAATTTCATTATAAAATAGGAAATCAGAAAATTAGCTACTGTGGTTTTCATATGGTAAAAAATATTTATATGTGTACACACATGCATATATACACATCTAAAAAACCCAAGTTTTAAATTTCAATAAAAATTAACCAATTAGCCAACTTAATGATCATGCATTCAATTAGACATAAGAAATGTTGATTATCTGTAATGAGAACCAACTGCAAAGAATTACAATTCCACCTATCAGAAGATATTCTAACACCTTCACGCATGTAAAAACAAACACAGAAAGTTCCAACCGACACAATGGTTTCATTCAAGTTTCTTCCAGTTATAACGGCCCCCAGTTCCATTCACTGCACTAAAGAATTCCCTAAGGGTGGAGCAGTCTTAATGGGAGGAGGAAAACAGAGCTGGAACCACCCTGTTGCTGTGCTAGGTGTGTGGGTGTGTTCTGCGTGATGGTTGCTGCCTGGTGGAGCAGGCGAGTGAGGACGAAATCCAGCCTGAGCTCCCTCTGCCAGGCCACCGATCTGCCCACGAGGTGGTAAAGGTGCAGAAGTTTTTCCTAACGCACACAAGGTGTCCTGTGGACCAGCTGTGGTGCTGGTGTCTATCGATAGAGAGGGAAGCAGGTGTTCTCGAGAGTTACTACCTAGGAAAGGTGAGAGATTGGGGGAACAGACTTCGGAAAAGAGAAGTTAGAAGTGGACTGTGACTATCAGTGAAAACCAGGGATAGTGTTTCTGTAACCTCAATGAAAATGGTGGGATGTTTCTATTTTGTTGATTTTCATGAGGGAAAGCCTTAAGGGGCCTCAAAGGCACAAGAGGAAGGGGACAGGAGGTGAATATTGAAGTGTCTCACTCCACAGGAGTGCCTGTTCAGAAGACTGGCAGAGGAAGAGCGGGCTCTGAGCTGGGTGGGGGGGCAGCGTCTGAGATCCTAAGTGGTGGAGAAAGTGCACGCAGCCTTCGCCCTGGTCTGAGAGTTCTCAAAGGAAACCAGTGATCACGATAAAGTCATAACTCTCTTCACAGTCCTACCTTGAACTGTCTTCCCCAGTTTTACCTATGTCGTAAGAAGCCTGTTCATTTATTTTAAACTAGTTACTTTACGTTTGTGAGGGTGGCTAAGGGCACACAGGAGCCTTAATTTTGGATATTTTACCTCTGTGACCATTCTTCTTCTTCTTCTTTTTTTTAAAGGCACAATCCCTCCCTAGCTGTCATAAATCAGGACATTTAAAAAGAAAGCAAAGCTTTGAAAATGTTTCTTTCCTCCCCGAACATTTACTGCTGAAGTAATAAATTCAGGCAAACCCTTGGCATCATTCTTTCAAGTGGCCAAGCAAAGCTAATGCTCTGTGCTAGAGACAACACTTCTGAGTACTGCCCAGTAGGTGAGGAATTTTAAGGAAGAGCCACTTTTCTATAACCCAATTTAAGGTAACAAAGTAGAAAGTATAATTTCCATTATGTACCAAATACTTAGCACGAGTTAGTGCAGAGAAAAATGGATGTGTACACCAAGATATGGGTTTCATTCCTCAGTAGCATTTTGAATAAAGAGCAAAGTGTAGGACACCCTAAACATGCCCCCCTGAACAGATCACTACAGATTTGTTTCTACTAAGAAAAAAGGGGTGCTAAACAAAGGCGTCTCAGATCTCAACTGGAAATCTGGAAGTTTCACTTCTCTCCAGAAAAACGCATGCACATAGATCTGTGCATACGATTTTGGGGGCTACAAACAACCTGCCAAGGTCCAGTCAGTTATCTCAGGTTAAGACTCCTGGCTCTCAACATTCTCACAAGGTTTCTGAAGAATGAATGACCCTCCCATTCCTACAATCTGCATTTCTCCCACTGAGCCAGGGAGGGAGGGAAAAACAAACAAACTAGAATAAACTAAAAGTAAGAAAAACAATTTGCTTCAAATACCATTTTTTACTTATTTGCCCTTGGAAGAAAGAACATCCCAATCTCTAGTTGCCTCAATCAAATGCCGCTGGCCATGACTCATCCACTCTTCCTGGTCTTCATACAGCCGCCCACAAAACCAGCACTTAAATATACACTGCGATGAGTCATCAGGCAAGGAATCCACCACCTGGTAGTTGTTTTTATGCACCTTCTTAAGTTTCATTTTCAACATCATTTGCCTTTTTATCTGATTGGCTTCCTCTGCATTCTGGTACGTCAGGCGAACATGATGTCGTCTGATGCCTAACTGACACCTAGTCCTCTCTGATAGGACGACTTTGAGGACATTGCCTTTGTACTTATTGATTACCTTCATCACATTGGTGACTTCTGGAGAGTCAACATCAGGATGGTTTAACACGATGACGGGCTGGTTCCGACGGGGGCATTTAATCAGCTGGTCTGGCTTAGCGGCGATCAGTCGAAGCTGTCTTGCAACCTGAAAAATTGAAGGATCCTTGAGATAGCGGCTGGGATCAGCCTGGATTTTGCTTTTCTTCTTGGATGAATTCACTTGTTTGGTTTTGTTTTTACTTATAGGAAGACTTCTGGAAAGCAGTTTGCCTTGCTTACTCAGTTCACTGCTTCCTTGCTGACCGTGCAGGGGGCCAGTTTTTTTAGGCATGGTGCTACAAAAAGCACTCTCTTTTCTTGGTTTTGGCCGAAGAGGTATATCAAGATGTTGGGACATATCTATGGGCCCACTTTCACTTGTCAAAGATGGTAAGTCTGAGTCTGTCTGTCTCACTGAGCAGAACGGAATGGGTTTTATTAACTGGGTCTCACGGCAAGGTATGCTGACCGGAGCTTCACACGTTGCCTCTATAATGTGGGCATCCTCAGAAGAGTTAAGAACCCTCAACACAGCCCCTTTGGGGATCAATACTGGAGTGGTAACATGGGCCTTCCTGGTCACTCTGCTTTCAGTTTTCCCACTGCTGCCTTCTAGAAACTGTGGATATATTTGCTGAGAAGTGAGTGGCCCATTGATACCACTGTCATCCTGAGGTTTCGGCAGTGTGCCTGTGGAATAGCCAGTGCCGGCAAATGACACGTTAATTTCGTGAATACCTTCAGGAGCAGCTTGTGAAGTTCCCTTGGATGCTTGCTCTACAGAACGGCGATGTGCGTTACTTGCAGACAAAGATGACGGCTTGCCACAGGATTCAATTAACTGAGCTATCTTTCTGCGCAAGAGTTCAATTGACTTTATTTTGGACGTTGAACTATTCCACTTAACGCCCTCAGGGACGTTTTCAGACCCAGAGCTCAGAGAAAATACTGATGAGATGACTGGACCATCGAAAGAGTCCTTAGTCCTTTCAGGATTCTTTAATTCTAAAGGCTCCTCCCCAGGCAGCTGAGACCTGATTCTATCTTCTCCTGGTATATTTACGTGTAAATACTCGCTTTTATGTTGGGAAGAAATCTGGCCTGTGTTTGAAACTGCCTTGTGTTCCTCTGTCTGCTTGTCTTTCAACTTCCTATGAGAGGAAAGCATTTTTACAGGAATACTGATCTCATGTTTAGATTCCAAGTTACTTGTACTTACAGGCAACAAGCCCTTTTCTCCAGAGAAGGACATGGTTGCAGGTGACACAGCCAGGGGATATAACTGCTGTAAGTCACCACGTGAGTTCCTTCCATCTTCAGCAAAAGAAACAGCAGCTTTATATGGAAAAGGGTTTGATGCAGCTCTGAAACTGTGGAAAACACTGTTTTTTACTACAGATGCTGGAGAATGACCTCGTAAAGAGAGAGAAGGAAGAGCCGGTCTATGTGGATAGATACTTTTTTTCTGGAAGTCCTCAACTGTATCTGGGTAGAGAAGGGATTCTCGATTATGCACGCTAGAATTTGACATGAAAAAATCACAAGACCTGACCCACTTCACATTTTTAAGTTGTTTCTGAACTGATGATTGAAGATGATCAGTGCCTGCCAGTTTCCCAACATTCCCTTCAATTGCCAGTGACTTTGTTTGGCTTGCAGAAACCATTTTTTCTGGTTCAGCCGAACCCTTCTCTTTAATCATATGCTCAGAATTACTCCCTTCACCCCCACCAGCTTCGGGGCGGTTACTTTCTTCCAGAGGAAACAGTTTCAGGACAAGCTGCTGGGTCCCGTTGACGACCTTCACATCGATCAGCTGGGCCAAGCAGTTGGCAGGGACCACGAGTTCTGCTGGTGCCACCACTGTCAACGGCATTCCTGGCTGGACGGGCTCTTTCGCTGGGGACAACACTTCCACCTCCACGCTTTTGTTCTCAAACAGACTGCCTTCATTTGGCTCCATCAGGGTCACTTTATTTGGAATACACACTACATCTTTTTGGTATTCCTTTGATTCTGGCAACAACATGATATTGTGCATTTTGTCTTTATTTGTATGCAGGGAGAACCTTGAGAGTTGATCTGACAACTTATTTTGAAATGCAGTCCTTGGATTGGGAGCTTTTAGGAGCTCTGTGTTTTGTTTTGATGTGCTGATTCTTTTTGGCTCCAGCTTGGCAACAGTTCTGGGCGGTCGCCGTCCCCCCGCCCTCTCATGCACTCTGCGCCTGTGTTTGACAATGTAGTCATTCCGAATAGCACCATAGTCACAGTACTCACATTGATAAGGGAATATGCCTGTGTGTTTCACCAGGTGCCTCTGGAACTCCCCTTTTGTGTAGGAAATGTAGCTGCAGTGAGAACAGATGAATTTAATCTCTTCATGTTGGAGCGTGTGCTTTTTGTACTGGAGAGGGTCCTTTGTGGAAAATCGACATTTATCACAATAGTATTTGCCTGGCTTAAAGTTCCTTACCTTAAATTTGTTATTGATGGAACTGGCGATGGCTTCAGCTTTATTTCCTACAGGAGTAGCACTGGGATTACTATTCACAAAATGGAAATGGGAAGTGGCCACACTGAGGTTGCATTTGAAGCAAACGTATTTGTCTTCCTTCTGGCTTGGCCCAGTACCCTTTTTCAAATCTTGAAGCGGGATTTTGTCAACACTCTTGCACTTCATACATGTAGCGATGGTCATCATGGCAGCCTCTGCCTCTGAGCCTTGACACAAGAGAGCTTGTGCTTCTTGTCTATCTGGTCGAGTGGCTCTATTGGCATTTGGTTGTTTGGGGGACATGGTCAGGGAATTATGTCCATCATTCACTTGAGTGGTATATAACTGCTGTCCAATATCCTTCATCTTCTTTATTTGCATTTCCAAAAAGAGAAAGCCAGTAAATTCAGGAAGACTTCACATGATAAAACCCTTAGGGGCCATCCTTCATTTAACTTCGTGACTGGTGGAGAAGCAGTGACTTCCTGGGGGGTGTCATGAGTTATCCTTGTTTATAAACCACCACAGTCAGTGTATGATCCCCAAATAGGATTGTTCTCAATTCTCTGATAGTCCAGGCAACACTAAAGGGGGGGGGACATCATAAAGCACAATTAATACATGAACTTAAGGTTTAGTTAAGCTATTTCCAAATGTATACTCCATTTTAATGACCTTTGATTTTTATGCTAAATCTTGACATATTTTCTTAAACACACATTGACATTAAAATGTAATACAACAGGGACGCCTGGGTGACTCAGTTGGTTAAGTGGCTGCCTTCGGCTTGGGTCATGATCCCAGGGTTCTGGGATCGAGCCCCGCATCAGGCTCCCTGCTCAGTGGGAAGTCTGCTTCTCCCTCTCCCTCTGCTGCTCTGCCTACTTGTACTCTCTCTCTGTCAAATAAATAAAATATTAAAAAAAATAAAATGTAATACAACAGAAATGGCAAATAAGAAGCCTAAATGGAAGACATTTTAAAATTCGGCCCCCTAAAACTCATCCCTTTAGACCAACCATAATAGGCCGGCAGCAAGAAAACCACAGCTGTTGTTCAGAAGAGCCCCTGATACGTGACAGTTATTTTTAGGGGTCACGGACAGCATCCCAGCGATTTCACAGGTATAATTTCATATTAGCCTGAATAAAGCTTTGGGCAGGAGAGTGCTATTTCAACTTTAAACACACAAATTATCCAGTGGTGGAGAGAGCCAGGGCTTCGGCTCTGGTGTCCATTTGTTTCTATATGAGAGCTAACTGGCAGCTTGGATTCCCAGTTCTCTCATTTGCTCCATTTGCTTTCACAAATGTAAGAAATCAGTAATACACCGGCAATGTTGGGTAGACAGACACTGATTCCATCAACATCTTACTAAGCAGACGTCTATTACGAGCCAGCACTGAGCACCGTAGGGCAGTGAGCAAAACCCAGGATCAGTCCGTACATCAGGAGGGTCTAGAGAGGGGAAACAGGCAATGTAGTTATTTCTTAGGTGGTGATGAGTAACTGATAAAAATACAGCCATAAAGCTAGGCTGGGGGCCAGGGAGTAAGTAGGTGATGAGGCTGCAGGGTTGGCCCGGGATAGTGTGGAGAGTCAGGAGAGCCTCTGTTAGGCTGACCTCTGAGCAGAGACCTAGGGGTGGCCAGGGAGCAAGGACTGGGCTGTCTGGGAGAAGGGAGTTTCTGGCAGAGAGAAGGTAAAGGTCTGTGGGATGTGGGCCTGGACCACCTGAGGAATGGCAAGGAGGTGGAGAACAGAGGGTACTGAGTGAGGAGAGGAGGGAAGAGGAGGAGTAGTGGATCCACATGGTCAGAGGCAGTAGGGGTGCCAATCAAGGAAAGCTCTAGCACAGAGTTGTAAGGATGTGGCTTTTCCTGTCCCTAAGACAGATAACAGGGGAGACTGGAGCAGTGACTTGGCCCACTGTGATTTGCACCCCCACAAAGCCCCAGCCACTGCATGGACAAGTATCTGTAAGGGTGGAATGACAGTGTGGGGGGCTGAAGTGAGAGGTGGTGGTAGCCCAGGCAGGGGTGGCAGAGGCACGAACATCCCTATGGCAAGTGCCACAACAGGTGTAATGCTGACGATGACTTCTATAAAAAGTTACCTTTAAGTACACATGCTTTTTTCCAGAACATACAAGAACTTGGAGCCAAACAAAAAATTTCCATTTGGGGATCTGCTAAAAAGCCTTTATTCTGTGACCTTCTAAAATCCACTGAAGCCTTCTGAGCCTCAATTTTTTCATCTGGCCATTAGAATGAAGGACACTTATCCAACATCTCCCACAGTGCTGCCACTATGACTAAAACGCTCGAGAGTGTAAGAGAACACTTCTGAAGTTTCAAAGTGCTTCTCTAAGTGTCAAGAGGCATACAGAGGTACCCAGTGAGTGTCTGTTCGATGATGAGCTGCAATATGAGGGGGGATTATCAGCTTTGTTCTGGCACAGTGCTCACAGGCCCAGAGCCACGCAAACTAAGTCTGAAAGGCCAACCTGCGGGAGCAGAAGGCCCTTCTGTAGGGTCAAGAGAAGTAATTACTGCATATTCAAATCCAGCATAAAACCTGTCTTTAAAAGCATTTTTGGAAAGGACCACTTAAGAACATACCATGTTTGACTACAGGGTTTATTTTGACAGTGTTGTCTTTCCCTATTTTGCTTTTGCAAAAGATAGCTGCCTCCTTTCAAAGGCAATTCCCGTATGCCTGGGAATCAATCAGACTTGCCGCACCATGAATGTATATGTAATAGACAGCAAGTGGGCAGAGGTCCGTGGGGTCACACGGCACTCCCTCTGCCTTTAGTGTTTGAACATATATATACCTATGGAAGGGGACTGTGAAGAGGGTAAGATGTGTGAATGCCTCCAGCTAGCAAACTGGTAATGGGCAAAGACAAGGATTTCCATTTCCCACTGCACTCCTGGCATACACAACAGGTGGAAGTTTTAGAAGTCACTCGTAGGAGCTCCCATGCACTTCATCTTCCAGAGTTGTAACTGGATTTAGTGAAGGGAGACCCCAGGGACAATACTAGTACCAGAACTTCTAGAAGCAGAACTTCTGCTACTACACTAGCGAATCATCATTTTGCACTTGCTTATTTACCTACATTCATCTACATGATCTCCAAGCCCAGTCTCGCAGTGCTGACCCCTGAAATCACAGGCTTCTACCATCTGAGAATGCTGCTATCGTCAATGTGTTCACATGGGCATTTTCATCCCATTAAAATGGAACAAGATCTGTAGCCAGAAGCTAAGAAAACCATGGCTCCAAAAACGCACAGGTGAAAAGGGACTCTAACCTATTGGGTTATGTTAGGGACTGGTCCAGTGGCTCCCAAATGTGGCGGAGCCTGTGTCAGAGGTGAGACAGACAATTCTGGACTTACCCCTATGCTAGTGAGTTGTGGTGAAAAGCCAGTATTAGCAATCACTGGAGGAAATTGCCAGCAACATTTCAAACCTTTAAGTCATCTTCACCAGTTGATCATGCAACTGATGGTCTAATATCGCCATAAACAAAACTGTTCCCCTCTTTAGGCCGCTAATTTTATTGTCCCGTAGTTCTCATTGTTGAGAATTTGCCCTTAAAGGAAAATGAAATCACTGTCCTTGTAACTTTTTTATATCCTGGTTCTGGGGCTACAAACATCCTCATCCCTCTTGATAGAACGTGACTGACCTGCACACCTTTTCTCTCATTTAGTCCTCGGTTCTCAATTCTGTTCCAAAGATCTGCATACCAGCTGATATCAAATCTGCTATCTACCAGCCCCGTAATCCTACTATCTAGAGAGGGGGAGGGGACAAGAGGACAGGAGGAGGACGGGAGGGCAGAGAGGGGAGGAAAGAAGTAACTCACTTGCCAGGTACAACCTGCTTACCAACTACTTCAACATCTTACATACTAATTCTAAGAAATTATCAAGAATCTTCAAACGAGATTCCTCCATTTGAAGATTCACCCAAACCAGGATTCCAACTGTGCATTTTTAGTTTTCCAGCACTTTTCCCAGTCTCAGGGATTCTTCAAAATTTATAGAAAGCGGTTTTGCCATTTTCTTTCTAACTCCTCTTAAAAAACTTGTAGACATTATTCTCCTAAAACGGAAAACTTGAAATCCCAGACAGACTGGATGGTAAGATCACATACTTGGCAAGAAGTGGAGTGCATGCTGATGGAGGAAAGTCCCCAGGGAATGAACCAAGCCACCTACAGCATCGAAGGAGTGCAGTCCTCTCAGAAGTGTCTCCGTAAAACTATCTCGCCAGTTATTCTGAATTAAGGATCCTTAGGAGCAAGTGCTAGTAGGAAGTGTGAGGCTGTGATTAGCAAATATGTTTAATGGGAGGCAAGACATCTAAGCCACATTCACATTACAGTTTCCAACTGTCTTCCTGGCTTCTAAACCATTCTCAAGATAATGCAGTGTTTCTGTACCGGCACTTCCTCAGTCCAGGTGACAAAGATGCCATGCCTGTGGCTAATTGTGGTGGGAAAAGATCTGAGCACACCCTATGATAGGTGTGAATGGACGCGGTGAATGGTGGGGAAGAACTAAGATGCCTTTGCTGCTGGTGCCACACATGAGTGCATCTGAAGTCGCCACAAGTGCACCTGAGTGACCAGCTCTCGAGCCCACTCCCTTCGTGCAACTTGCTCTGTCTGGCTCACATAGGGTCCAACCACCTGGGAAGCTGGGTCCTCTTGGCACACCACTGCCCAGGGGGCCGATGACTGAAGCTTATATGAGATGATAAAAGGCAGTGTATGCCCGACACTGGAAGGACGCTCAGTAAACTGCAGTTTCAGTGTTGACCTACCTTTCAAATTCATGTCTCTATCCCAAAACCTCTGCATTTGACCTCCTAGGACTAGAAACATAAAAATATTTTTTAAAGATAACTTAGGAGGGCTTTCAAAAGCACAGAAAATACTTAGTATTATTAACCGTGGACACAAGAAATAAAATGTCCAATGAATATTAAGTTGTCTGTTTTTTTTTCACAGCATGCAATGAGCTTTTTTTTTTTTTTAAAAGATATTTATTTATTAGAGAGAGAGCAGGAGCTCAGGCAGACAGAGTGGTAGGCAGAGGCAGAGGGAGAAGCAGGCTCCCTGCTGAGCAAGGAGCCGGATGCGGGACTCGATCCCAGGACGCTGGGATCATGACCTGAGCCGAAGGCAGCCGCTTAACCAACTGAGCCACCCAGGCGTCCCTGCAATGAGCTTTTTAATGCAGAATTATGTACAGCATCAGCTAAAGATGACTGACACACTCCAAAGAGAAGGGCATGGTTTGTCATAAACGTGCTTCCTGAGTCTTGTCTCTTCCTAGGGAGAGGCCATGCAGCATTCCCTGCTGCTGCCTTTTCCTTTTGATTTTGAGCTCACCTGCCCTGGTTTCTTAAATTTATTATGCACATGGATGGAGAAAAAGACTAAGTTTGTCAGACACCAGGTCAGTGACACTATAAAAACCTATTAAAAAGAAAAGCCTATAAAAACTATGAGGATTATACAAGTTCTTATTAAGATGGAAGCATTGGACTTCTAAATACTGGAAATGTCAAATGCTCAACAGAATTAGAAGAGAAGTAAGTAGTGACACAATTTAAAGCTGCAGATTCCAGAATCATAGTACAGGGATTCAAATCGCAGTGCCATCCCTTTCTAGGTGTGTGACCTGGGGCCAACTGTCCGATTCCTGTTTACAGTCTCTATGTCACAGGAGTGTCATGAAGATTACTTGACAATGTGATGTAAAGTGCTTAGGTCAGTTACACATCATAAACTCAAAAAAAATAAAGAAATCATGCCAATCACATGAAGAGTCAAAGGGTTTAAAATACATGCTTCTTCACTGCCTAACGATTGCTTTTTCCCAAATGTACACTGAATCTCACATCATGATTTTAATTACAGTTACTGGGTTGTATAGCCTAAAACACAATTTACCTCTGGAGCCAAGACTGTCACCTAGCTTTAGTGGCAAAGTGGCTAATGTGAAAAGATGCATGAAACACATATGGGAGTACTCACTACAACTTGGGTTTATATATAAACTAGTTACTGAACTCCCTGATCTTCTCCAAGCCCTGATGAACAGTGAAATATCCCTGTAAGTGCATGGACATTTACAAGCTAGATGGTAATGTGAGAGGTGGCCAGCCAATTACATCACATACATGCTGCCTGCATCAACACCTAGTTTTGGTTCCTGAGGTGTCCCCCAAACTCTGTAGTAGTAGTTGACTGGCCACATCATTTCTGGATGGAGAAGCAGAGTCAGGACGCTCTCTCCAGGAATCCTTCCATAGGGATTCTACCAAATCCACTGCCAGTGCAGGGATGGAGCTGCAGTACTATGAGCAAAGGGTAAGGAGTTAGAAGGTTTGCAGTTCAAACTGTGATTCTGTCCCTGTGTCCTGGGGTCCTTAGGCAAGTGATTCCCTCTGTGCATTGTCAGGTAAGGAAAAAGGCTTTAGGATCTTCAGGTTTAAAAGGTAATTAGGAGAGCCAAACAAGAGAACATACACAAAGCACTCAGCCGGCAACAGAGAGGCTCAAAGATTTTTTCTGTTCCTTTTGTCTACTTAGTTATAGCAAAGACTGGCCTAAGAAATGTTTCCCAGCAAGCAAAATTTTAAAGCATTCTACCTCAAAGTACCCAGCAGCATGTAGACAGTAACACCTGATCAGGGGGGGAAAAAGCAACATTAGGCCTGTAAAGTGCTACCACTGCCCAGGTAAATGATGTTTACAAGAAGCTGGTAGCTCACTCAGCAAGAACTCTTTCAGACCATTACAAAGAATCAGAACTGAACTGAAAGGGTACATAGTTCTAAAGAAAGAAAAACACCAAGTGTTACTTTCTTTTTGCAAAACTACCCTGCACTTTGAAATAACTGAAGTGCGAATTGATGGCCCCTGAATGACAAAAAAACAAAACAAAACAAAACAAAACAAAACTTCCAAATGTTGCTGACAAGTGTATAGCTTTTGGGATTCTAGATTTCCTTCTGAAACCAAATGTACCACTTGGGCCACAGAATGGGGCAAGAAGGCTGGACAAGAAAGCTGCTGTTCTGATTCCTCTACTTTCTAGGGGAAAAGTGTAAGAGTGGAAAAGACAATGACCTTGGGAGATCAAGATCAAGGTTTAAAAGCTAGGTTTTGGACTTAATAGCTGTGTAAATCTGGATCTATTAACCTCCCCTGAGCCTGAGTTTTCTCACTCATAAAGTGGGAACGGTAATGCCTAATTTACACACTGATGTGAGGAAAAGGTATATGCAGACAACGGGTAACCTTATGCTTGACAAATAGTCAAGTAGTTGACAAACAGTCAACTACTACTACGTGTTCTGTTAAGAAGTAAGTCAACCTGTTACTGTAAGACTCCTTTGAATGTAGAGGAGTCCAGGAAACTTCTGAGAAGCAGAAACTCTTAGCTTAACAAATCAGCAAGATGACATCCTCAGAGGGCTAGAGGCCAGGATCTCCTCCAAAGCCCCATCTACAAAGGAGTTATTTGGAGACAGACTTGACACAGTGAAGCTCTTCAACTGAGACTATATCAGAAAACTAAGTTATTACATAGTTTTTTTTTTTTAAAACAATTTAAGAGAAGATCTTTCAATAGAAAGAATATGACCAATGACAGAGTTTTAAAGTATCAAACTTACAGTTCTCTATGTGGAAAAGAAATGTTACGGGGAAATTATGCTCTTGTTAGCATTAAAAAAACACAAGGTAAAAAACAAAGTAGTATTACAAGCAACATTACAAAATTGTGTGTTACTGAACACACCTAGGGACTTGAGGTCTCTAAAGGTGACAAAAATGAAGGACACATATATTTTTGTATCCCCCCCCCTTGTTTTGGCTTAAAGAGAAACCAAGTTTTGTAGATGAAATGGATTAAGAGTTTAATAAAAAGTACAATCAAACACAGAAGTAGTATCTCCCACCACAGCAGTGATTATTAACCTTGACTGCATTAGGGTGACCCACTTGTCATAATACGCCTAGGATGGTAAACTTATTTTTGAAGGAGGTCCCTGGGATGGTCACCATACTGCACACTAGGATTACCTGGAAAGCTTTAAAAATAATGATGCCTGAGCCCCACTGTGTGTGGGGGAGGCTCTGGGAGTTTTAAGCTTTCCAGGTAAATCTAATGTACAGCCAAGTTTAAGAAGCACTACCTGACATTACAGGTGCAGAAAACTGTACGGGAATGGCAAGAATATTAAGAACATCATTGCACAATCTCTTATATACCCATCTCAGCCAAGGGTGCTGGAGATGGGGGCCAGGCCACTGCCTTGGAAGGTAGTGGGATGACTGGGCAAGGGGATGCTGGGTCCTACCCTTGCTTAGCCATTTGACCTTGGAAATATCATCACTGATACTCTCTGTAAAGTATGTAATGACAGTAACCACTTTACAGATTCTTGGAAATGTAACTGTTTCTGGCATGGTACCGATGCCTGGCCTTGTGTGCATACAATGAGCACAAACCAGTACTATTTTACCCCCACACCTGCCACAGGCTGCTGTCTTTCAGGAGTATAATGGGAGATGGAGAACAGTCGTAAATGGGTGGTTTCAGTGAAGCAGTAAATGCTGTACCAGTGATCTGATCAGGATGCTCTTGGTGGCTGGCTGGCCTTAGCAATCCTGGAGCATCTTGACTGAAGTCAGGTGGATGGGGTGCCAGGTGCCTGCAGAGGCACATTCATACATTACCTCAATATTCTTCAAAGTACACCTTCAAGTATCTGCTGCTTCTAAGATAACAGAGCTGGAGAGGCTGTGTGTCTTTTCCCAGGTCATGGAGTTGATCAGCTGGTATCCAATCAAAATTCTTTTGCTTTCTGCTAGCGGGCTGTGCGAGACTGTGAACTGAAGTCACAGCATCTGCTGTCACTCAGGTACTGTTCTTACTTCCTGCCCAGGGCTGTTGAGCTGCAGATGAGTCAAAAGCGTGGCAAGTTCCAGGGCTGTTCCTTCTTTCAGGCCTGTCTTCTCAGGCACCAAGCCCCATCTAGCCTCACACCTGCAGGCCCTGGCACAGGCTTGTACAGGGACCCTGCAAGGCTGCAAGCACTGCACAAATACCGTGCAGCAGAAGCCAGGCATCTGGATGTAAGTCCTGGGTCTGTGCAGCCTTGGTTCCCCAGGAATTGTCTTCCAGAAAATAAGGAGAATGAGCCCCTAAGATGCTTCTCAAGCAGGGATGTATGGCAAGGTAACACAGGAGCTTACAATAAAAAGAAAAGGTTTCCTAGGACTCAGGTGACCTAATAAATCAGACTGCTCTTTTTCTGAAATGGGCTGAGGCATGCGGTTACAATTTTTTCCAGGTGATTCTGCTGCCTCATCACCCCTATTCCATGATGACAACATCTGGATTACAGTCTCTGGACCCCCCCTTCATTCCAAGGATGGTTTCTGGAAATTGCAATTATCTGGGTTGGCATATGTGAACAAAGAAAATGCAGTCTACCTCAGGCAGCTTGAGAACAGTCAAGACTGGAAGGCCTCACTGTGAGGACCTTGTTTACCCATCAACAGCACAGGGCTTGGCACAGGAGGCACTCAATACATATTGGTTGAGGGAATGAATGAATAAATGAGTGAATGAATGAAATGTCAGCCTTCATGGCAACGATCATGAAAATGTTCTTTGTTCTTCCTCTTGCCCAAAAACTGGCCTGGATCTCTTTACTTAAAGGCAAATACAACAGGGAAATCCTGGCATTGTTGTTTTTTTTTTTTTTTCACATTGGTATCACTGAATTTTTAAAAATATACATTAGTTTGACATAATGTCAGGAAGGAGGCTCAGTGGAATAATACCCTCCTTTGTCTGTCTTCAAAATGCATTTGTAATGAATGTTATCAGCATAACAAAACCGGATACATACAAAAGGGTTATCTTTCAAGGCTGTATTATATCTAGGATAAGAATTAATTTTAAAGAGTGCATCCGAGGTGAAAGAGAACATCAATATCAGACGATTAAAACAGCCTAACGTTCTCCTGGCATTCTGAAGAGACTATATAACACTGATTTCTAAACAACTATTTGCTGGGATTCGAGAACCCTCCGCCAGTATCTCCTATTGTGTACACACATGACCAAGGGGCTGAACTTTGCATCCCTGACTCAGAGAAAGCTTAAAGGCTGTAACACATTACAGTTCAGCTGTGTAGACTTTTAAACACAGGACAAAGTGCTATGTCACTTTTTAACTTGTTTAATGTTAGGCTCATTGTTCATTATCCCAGTTTTTAAAGTCAGCGTTATTTTAGTGCGCTACATTTACACAGAGGAACTTAAGTGTTCCCTTTCTTTCTCTCCTTTGGCTTCCCTTTCCGGTGAAGAAATAGTCACTCCTTTGCACCCTGCCTGACACTGCCCAACAACCCAAGATCGCAAGAGAGAAAAGACAGCTGGGATGGGGAGGTCCCACAAAGGCTGCATCAGCGTCGGAGCAAGTCAAACCTCCCCTGACTCCCCTCTCCGGCAGAAGGTGCCCAGGTCCTCCGTGCACAAGCCCATCCCGGGGCACACGCCGCGAAACTCCAAGGAAAGACAATGCCAGTCCGGTTTTCAAGTTTATTGTTGGCACTCTCACACCGAGGGCACAAGGTATCCAAGGCGAGTCCTCATCTAACAGCGTGGTGCTAGGAAGGGAGGCGCGGGCGCAGGGGCTCACGGCGTGGTCTGCCGGGGCCGGTCGCGCCGTGGCGGGGCTGCGGGGTCTCCTCCAACTACGGACGGAGAGTCCCACCACGTCAACGCTTACCTCCCAGGCCCGCAGGAGGCTTTAAAAATGGCCTCCTGACGACACTTCCTGCTCGAGCGACCGGTAGAAATCCTCGCAGGAGATGCATCATTTAAAACGCTGGGGGCGGGCGGAGGAGGCCGGCTCGGCCGCTCCACACCCGCGGCCCCGCAGCCCGCACGCCGCCGCTGCTCCTCGCGACCGACGCGCGGGGGACGAGCGTGCGGGGTCGCGGCGGCACAAAGGCCCCGCATGCCGCCGCCACCCCGGCCCCGGGGTCTGGCCGGCCCCCGGCCCGGAGCCCCCTACCTGTCCCCGGCCCACCCCGGGGACCTTCACGCCACGACGCGGCTGGCCGGTCGACCGCGCGATACGCGGAGACCGTGGCCCGCACGACCCGGCCCCGGACTGCCCGCCCCGTCCCGCCCCGGCGCGGCCTCCTCAGGCCGCCCCCCGCCCCGCGCGTCCCCAGCAGCCGCCTCCGGGCCCCCGCCCGCCTCGCCCGCCCCGTGCGCGAACCCGGAGCCCTAGCCCTCCGGCGCAGCCACTCACCCGGCCGGCGGGTCCCGGCTCCCAGGAAGGGGCGTCTACACCGCCGGCCGCAGGCCGCCACCGCCTCCGCCTCCGCCGCGCCCGCTGTAGGTCCCTACTCGGGGGGGCGGAGTCGGGCCGGCGCCGCGCGTGCGCAGTGCGACGCGGAGGCTCGGCTGCGGCGCGGCCGGCGCGGGTGGTCCCCAAGCCAGAGCCTGCCAGGGCCGGGTCTCCGCGCTCCCGGGAACCGGAGACGCGTCTCGGTCCGGTGCTGGGCTCCGAGCTCGACCCAGCTCGTCCGCACCCACTGCATGCAATGGCCGGCCTCTGCTTGGTTGCCCGCAAGCTCAGGAGCCTCCGGCGAATGGGGAACCATCTCCTTCCAACGTCGCCGGGGAGGACTGTCCGCGAGCGCCCGCTGGGTGCCAGTGCTGGGTGTAAGCCAAGGGCACAGTAGCTCCCTGCCCGCATGGAGCTTGAAGTCCGGCAGCGACTGAGGGAGAGCGAGAGAGAAAAGGAGCCCAGCTCTTCGACCTCCAGATTCTTCCTCTTTTGAAAGCAGCAGTGAATGATACGGCCTTGAATCGGGTTCGAATCCCGAGTCTCCCGGACTCGTTTGCATTCTAGCTTTGGGACCTTGGGCAAAGAAGCTCCCCAATCGCCTGACCTCTCTGAGGCTCGGAGTTGCCCTTACTAAAGGCGGGGAAGACCGTACCTGCAGCCCAGAGTCTTACCTATCACGTAGGTCGTTGTTGAGGGCCAGGCGAGACAATGATTGTTGGGAGAGTCTGGAGATGGTGTGAGCTCATTTAATGCCAGTGTTTTTTCCTGCTACTTGGACTCCAATACCATTTTCTGGGAACCTCGCTACACTCCCAGCACACGCGCACTTTTGACCTTCCGGAAAGAAAGTGTACCTAGAATAGACCCCTCTCTGCGGAAAGAAGGGGTCCAGTCCCAATAATTAGTGACTCAGATGCGGCTCCCTACAAAATGTAAGTGCTCCCAAGGAACGGCAGACTGTGGCAGGGAGCAGTGGCACCGGCACCGGCAAGCACAGTTTGTCCAGGAATAACAGCCGAAAGTTTATTTCAAAGCTCCGGAAGGAGCACGGTTGGATATAAGTCCTGGGTCTGTGCAGCCTTCCTGTTGGAGGCCGAAGGTCAGGGTGCGTGGACATTGGCCAGAGGCAGGGAGGAGAGGCAGAGCTGGGGACAGTTCTTCAACACGGAGAAGTGAAGTTCAGGAAGACAGTGTGAGGCACAGGACCAGCAGCCAGGCAGAAATGCCCACCACTGAATAGCAAGAGCTGGGCAAAGAGAATGTGAATCGCGAGATTGAACATCAGCCACAAATTCTTGCCCCTGCTCTTGCTGCAAGGCCCGACCTTCATTCCTCATAAGGGAGCCTCCTGGTCCTATATCTCCTACTGCTCAGAAACTCTAGTGGACCTTTTCTCAGAAAAACCCATTTGTGCACAAAGAGTTCTATCTCCCTCAGAGAGGGGTGGGCTTGGGAAGGACACAGAACTAAGCGCCTAGAAATCGCTTAGTAGCAGAAGCAGCTAAATCAGGAAACACTGTTAATTCTAAGTATCAGAGAATCAGTAGTCTAAGCATTAGAGAATTTTTCCTAAATTGTAGCTGAATTATTGCCTCTCCTTGTAACTTCCACTCATGCCTCACAGTTCTGCCCTCTTGGGTCACACAGTTGATGAAAGAGTACCTCTGGCTTTCCTGGCAATTTTTCTGGAGTTCGATTGAGCCGGTTATGAATTCCAGGTCAGGCACAAAGAAGCTGTGAGCCTGCTCCCTAACCTGTCTGAACCTCAGCTTCTCATGTAAAATTCAGTGAACAGTAAGACCTAGCTCACAGGTGAATTGTCTACTGTAGACAAGAGAAAGCAGGTCAAGGCTTAGTGCAGTCCCTGACAGATTTACATTTCCCAGAAGCCCACATTCAGTCAGATAAAATGCGTTGTGGAGGGTCTGGAAGTGGGAGTGTTTACAGCTTGGAAAAGAGCCAAGAAGGAATAGAGATCACTCCCATTGAAACCCTTAAAGTTGACATATTGTTCCCTCTTTAAGGAAAGGAGACTTCGCCAGGAAATGTTATTTCTGGACCTTCAACCAGGGCACATTTACAGCTGCCATTGTGTCTTCTTCCCTGTCCTGCTTAGTTTGCCTAAATCCTTTTTCAGTGTTCCATAGATTACTTCTGTTATAGGTCGAATTATGTCCCGGCAAAAGATACGTTAAAGCCCCAATCCTCAGTGAATGTAAATGCAAATTCACACCTGTGGATGTGACCTTATCTGGAAATAGAGGTCTTCCCAGACATAATTAAAAGGAGGTCAATAGGTGCACCCTAATCTAATGCGATTTGGTGTCCTTAAAAAAGAAGAAATCCAGAGAGGCGAATGCCATGTGAAGACACAGAGAAACACAGGGAGAAAGGTCATCATGCAAAGACAAGGCCAGTGTGGGGTTATGTTGCTACAAGCCAAGGAGGACCTGGGGCTGTCAGAAACTGGGAAAGGCAAGAAAAAATCTCTCCCTATAGCATTCCCAGGGAGCACGAGCCTGCTGACACCTTCATTTTACACTTCCTTTCCAGAACGGTGAGATAATAAATTTCTGTTTGTCACAGCAGCCCTAAGAAACTAATACAGGCTGCTGTATTTGATTGTCTAATGAATAGAAAAGAGAAGGGAAGACATGTGAATAAAACCAGTCATTGAGTATAAGAGTTGGGAGATGTCCATTCATTTACTTATTCATTCAACAAACATTCACTGAGTACTAATTTAGTGCAAACACAAGCAAGCTAGGTGCTGAGGACAGAGTACTCGAGGAACAAAAATCAGGCTTCTTCAGGGAGCCTTCCTGTTGCTAGGAGTGGTGATCAGACAATTAATGGAATATATAATTAATATTAGGGAGGGCTAGAGGTCAGAGGGGAAAAACTAGGTAGTGTGGTGTGGAAGGGAGTGCAAAGCAAGAGAAAGGATGATCAAAAGGTTCAGTGAAGGGGACTTTGAAGATGAGCTCTAAGCCATCAGTAGGATCCAGCATGGGAAGATGGAAGAGAGCTTCACACATAGGGTAAGAGCACATGCAAAGACCCCGAGATGGCCAGAGTTGGGCATGTTTGAAGGAGAGAAGGAAGGACTGCAGTTCTAGATAATGCTGGATTGTGATCTTGGGGAGTCATTTATTGGGATTCTGCTAGTGAGGACCTTGTGGCTCGGAGGAAGGGACTGCACCCTCAATGTGCCCCAGAAATGGGCCAGGTCTCTAACAACTGGGTCTGGATCTTTGGGCTAGTTGCGGGAGTTGTGGGGGAGGGGGCGGAGGCGGGCAAAGACATGTACATCTCAGGCAATTCAAGACTGTGCATAAAGATGAGACCCTAGGAAGTGGCTTTGTTAGTTTGTTTAAAATATTTCAGAAATGTCTAGTAAGTTCTTTGAGCTTCAGTTTGCTCACCTGTGAGAGAGGGGGAAAACGTCTCTTTGCTCAGGTTCTCCAAAGTCGTGAATGACTATAAAGATACTCAAATTCAATGCTCCTCCCGTTCCTGGGACACACTGGGGGGAGGCTGCAGAGTCCCAATCCCAATCCTGTTACTTTTTGGTACGGGCTGTGTGACCTTGGGCAAGTTACTGCCGGTCTCTGAGATGCTTTTATCAACTCAGAAGGGGGCGGACAGGCGCTCCTGAGACCAGGCTCGGGTTCCAGACACCCTGTGCCACCTGGCTGCGCTGCGTTCTGGGGCACGCGCCCTGCTCCGCCGTCTCTGGAGCCCCGGGGCCAGCGCAGTAGGGCACGCGGAGCGGGGAGCAGCACACCGGGCATGCGCGTCTGGTAGAGCCATTGGAGGCAGTGTTTACGCCTCCCTGACTCCCCGCCCCCCCTCCCGCCCCCCCCCCCCCCCCACCCGCCCCCGCTGCGAGCGCGGGAGCTGTAGTACCTCGGGCGGCCTGTGGCGTCGCTGCGCGGCCGGCCCCTCGGGCTCCGCGCCTGTAGAGCTCTACCCGGCGCGGGCAGCTTTGCGTTCACCTGACGGCTGGCACAGCAACCTGGGCGCCCCCAGCCTGCGGCGCGACCTCCCCCCCGATTTGCTTCTTCGCGATGTGCTGCTTTGCTTTTGTTTCTCCTAGACTGCGGGAGCGGCGGGGCCTGGACCCGCCGCGCTGGCGAGACTCCCGGCCCAGAAGCGTGCGCTCTCGGGACCGGCGTTTGCAAAGTTGGTATTTAACCAAAGGCAAATGCCTACCTGGGGATCCGTAAGAGTGGGATCAAAGGGGCTCCTGATGATTCACAGCCTCCCATTCTTCACGTTTTCTTTGACAAGCGTGCCCCCTTGCCCCTGGGCTGTCAGTTCCACCAGCGCACCTGTCCTTGTCACGGCTATTTTGTTCATCACTGACGCGCCAGAGTTAGCATATGCCAGGCCCGAACAGACCTGGCTTCCAGGACCAAGTTGGCCTGAGCCGCCAGCGTCCCTTGCTTGGGCCAGGGGGTAGCCAAAGCCTGAATAAGACAGGGCCGTCCCCGAAGAGTTTCCTGAGGGAGGTACAAAAGGGAGTGCAAAAAAGGAGAGGAGAGTTTAGACCGTTCTTCGCAATCCGACACAGCTTCGGCATCCAGCGCGGGATCCGCGGAATAAGGTAGGGGAATTCGGGTGTGTACTCTAACTCAGGTCTCCTGGCCCAACTGCGTCAGTGGATGCCTGCCTGTTGAGAAAGGATGGGGGCGGGGTAACACCTGGTCCTTTGAGGCAGATAGCTCTAGGCTGCGGTGATGGCCTCCCGCCCCAGCTCCCTGCTTCCACTCTCAAACATGCTGAAGCATCCAGAGTGCTCCTTCCACAAAGCAAGTGGGATGGAGCCACTCTCCACCTGGAGTCCTTGCAGGACCCTCCAGTCCTGTAACACCTGACCTCCAAAAGCACCCCTTCCTCCCTTCTCATTCCTGTGCTCTGCCACGCTGGCTCCCTCTGCAGCGCTGATGCACAGGGCTTCTGTGTTCCAGGACCCTAGCAGGTGTTCCTTCTGTCTGCGACATCTCTCATCTTTCTCCTTTCAACTCAAAAACCCCCTTCTTAGAGGTCTTTCTAACGGTTTCATCTCCCATAGCCATCCCCTCCCTACACTTTAGCACATCTTTGTGTTTACGTTTTTTTTTTTTTTTAAGATTTTATTTAGGGACGCCTGGGTGCCTCAGTTGGTTAAGCAGCTGCCTTCGGCTCAGGTCATGATCCCAGCGTCCTGGGATCGAGTCCCACATCGGGCTCCTTGCGCGGCAGGGAGCCTGCTTCTCCCTCTGCCTCTGTCTACAACTCTGTCTGCCTGAGCTTGTGCTTTCTCTTTCTCTCTCTAACAAATAGATAAATAAAATCTTAAAAAAAAGATTTTATTTATTTATTTGACAGAGATCACAAGTAGGCAGAGAGGCAGGCAGAGAGAGAGAGGAAGGGAAGCAGATTCCCTGCTGAGCAGAGAGCCCAAATTGGGGCTCCATCCCAGGACGGTGAGACCATGACCTGAGTGGAAGGGGGAGGCTTAACCCACTGAGCCACCCCGGCACCCCTGTGTTTATGTTTTTTATAACAAGCAAATCATTTATTATTTTTTTACTTGAGTCTTCTCATTCTCCTACACAACAAAATAAGTTATTGGTCTGTCTTGTTCACCTAAGAAGTGGTCCTGGCACTCAATAGACACCTATGATAGTTGAATGCCTACTCTCTTGGTGTGAGTGGCCAGAGCTGAAAGCAGACTTGGAATCCATAGGTCCAAATATTGACACTTAACTCTTCCTCTATTTGTTCATCTCTAAATTTTCTCATCTGGGAAGTGATGGGGATAATAATAGTATCTGAAACTAAGATGAGTTAACTGTGTAGAAGATTCAAAGAGATGCTCAGATTGAGAGCCCCAGGTAATTTAGCTATTCCATCAGTTTGGATGGGCTAGGTTACATCATAGCAATAAACAACCCCCAAATCTCAGTGGTTTAAAAAGACATAGATTTATTTTTCATTTATGCCATATGTCCACCATAGATTGCCAAGAACTTGGCTCCTTGACATCAGCCAGGCTAACAAAGCAGCAACCAACTGAAGTTGCCAAGGCAAAAAGGAGAACTTGGCTTAATTGAGTACTCTTAAACTTCCAGCAAGAAGCTCTCAGAAGGAAGGCCTAAAATTTCAAGTCTTGCTTTTACCTAGGTGTGGCTCTGTGTGCCTGTCATCGTTCCTGAAATTCAGATGTCTATATTCAAAATCATGTACTAAGTTGGCATGTCATTTTCCCCAGCAGGATGGCGATCAGTATCAAGAGTCCTCAAGTAATTAAAAATAGTAAAAAGAAGGGGCACCTGGGTGGTTCAGTTTTTAAGCCTCTGCCTTCGGCTCAGGTCATGATCCCAGGGTTCTGGGATTGAGCCCCATATCGAGCCCCACATCAGACTCTCTGCTTCGTGGGAAGCCTGCTTCTCCCTCTCCCACTCCCCCTGCTTGTGTTCCCTCTCTCTCTGTGTCTCTCTCTGTCAAATAAATAAAATCTTTAAAAAAATAATAAAAAGAGAAAATTATATCTAGTATCATAATATTCTATTTGGGTTTACATTTACTGGAAATAAAGAGACCTCTCCCACCCCACTGGGGATGTGTTATTTGCAGACAAGTGCTTGCAAGTATCTGTCTGAAAATCTTCCTTATCATTCACAAATAAACATGTGAAAATTATAGGCAACTAGTCATGAGAACTGTATTTCCAGTGCTGCAGAATGTACATTGCATTGTCATCTATATTTTGAGCAAATTTTATTCTCCAACTAAAACATGATACTTGATTTTTGAGTATAATGAACTACTCTACTTTTAATTCTATAGGATGGATCTCTAGAATTGAAATTGCTGAGTAGAAAGATATGTATTTTAACAGAGTTTGCCAGGTTAATTTCCCAAGTCCTGCAGTAATTTCAGTGCCCATTGTTATTAACAATTGGGTCCCCTCACCCCCTGTTAAGATGGACTGTAACATTCTTCTGAACTTTTTGCCACCTCTTGGGTGAAAAACCGTGTTAACTCATTGTTACTTTAATTGGAATTTCCCTGATAATTGTGAAGTTGAGCTCCTTTTCATTTGTCTATGAGCATCAAGATTTTCCCTTCTATTGAAAGGCTATTTTTAATCCTTTGATTATTTTTCAACTGGACTATTTGTCCTTATATTATCAATTTATGAAAGTTACTGGAATAGCATACATAAGAATCTTTTATCTGACACAGGTGCTTCAAAGATTTTTCATAGTCTATTCTTTCCAACTTTGCTTATTGTCTTTTTGTCATATTTTAAATACTTACATAGTCAAATGTTACATTTTCCTTTTTTTTTTGATTGTCCTGTCTTTCTCAAAAAATCCCCAGGACACACACTGCCACAAATGCCAAGAACATACCCATATATTCATACATCTTTTCCTAAGTAGTTATTATATTTTTTCATCTTTAAAGATTTCATTCTTGGCAAATTATTTTTTTCTGTAGATAAAAGGAAGAATGTGCCTTTTCCTCCCTGTGTGACAAAGTTCTGGACACAGCAATCTGTATTTAAAGGAACCACCCTTCTCTCACTGACTTGCAATACCACCTTTGCCTCCTTTAGGGTTCCTACTTGTGAATTTCTAGTATGTTTCAGTTAGGGTAACTTTCTGTTAAAAAAAAAAATCCGGCAAGGCAAGACTGCCTGCTCACCCCTTCTCCACTATGTATTTTTTTTCATTAGAGTTTTTTTAAGGTATCCTTTGACATTTATCCTCTATGTGAAATAGAAGATTTTTTTGTTTGTTTGTTTTCACTTTTTATGCTGGTCCTAAGGGCTACAGAATTGGACTGATTTGATCAAGCATCCTCTTGGATGACTGACCTGACACCCCCCTCTCCCCCACACCTTCTTGGTGGCTCACCCCTCCCTTGGGCGCAGAAAGTGACCATGGGGGGACTCGTTGCTGCAGGGATCCAGGAAGCTGCTGGGGTGGCTGGGGTGGGGGCGAGGGCCATAGGGTGAATGCAGCTGGTGTTCTTGTCTCAAATGGGTCCTTTTTACTCTGAAGGGTGCCTCGTAATTCACACAAAAGCCCCACATTAGCAGCGGGCCTCCTGGGGGCTCTCTAGCCCACCCTAGTTAAAGCTGCCCCCGCCCCCCTATGTGCCCACCCCGCTGCTCTGTTATCCCTCAGAAAACAGCTTGGCTGCAGCGCCCAGGCTGGCTGTAGTGTCTCAGACCCCTTGCATTGAATCCCAACTTTGAGCACCTCTTTTCCTGGATCTCCGCACTTTCAAAATAGGTGACCACTTTCTGTGCCCTTGCTGCCTCTCAGCCTAGGGTAGCAGTGCCACCTGCTTGCGTGAGGGTGGTCTTCTGAATGCTCTCCTTGCTTCTGCCCTCCCATGTCTTCATCTTCAGTCTGTTCTCAGCCCCAAAGCCTGGGTGATCCTTTTAAACTGAAGTCTTGGGTAGTGTCTGAGTCTGGCCAGGGAACTCCCACCCCATTCAGAGTCAAAGCCGGTCTTCCCAAGGGCAGCAAGGTTTCACCTGATCAGTGCCTGTTGCCTCTCTGACCTCTTTCTGGTTACTCTGCCTCTCAACTAGTTAATCCTCCGTTCATTCATTCATTCATTCATTCATCAAATATTCTTTGAGTGTCTACTTCTGTGCCAGGCACTGCTACAGACACTTGGGACCTCAGCAGAGAAACGTGTGTGTGAGAGAGGAGGGACTAGTCTCTTGACTGTTCCGTGAACTTGGTGGCCCGTGGGTGCCTCAGGTCTGAACACTTGCTGTGTCCCTGCCTGGATTGTCCTTGCACCAGAAATCCACATGTCTTATATCTTCACCTTCTTCATGTTTCTCTTCAAATGTCACCTCCTAGCAAAGCCTTCTGTGACTGCCCTATTTAGAATTGCCATGTGTCTGGCACTTACTGTCTTCCCTGCCCTGTTCATTTCTTTGTGACTCTTAATTTCCTGTAACAGACTTTGAATTTTTTAATGTCCAGACTTTACAATTTCTCACTGTTGTCTTTATAATTTGTCTCTGTTGTCTCTCTGTTGTCTCCATACAGGGAGAGTTAGAGGAGGGCATGGTTTTCTCCCTACTGTTACTAGAGTGCCTTGAACAGTTCCTGGCACAGAATGGAACTCTGGAAATATTTTCTGGATAAAGGAGAGGATGAATGAAAATGAAGAACCTTGAGAAGGTTATTTGCCTTTCTGTGCTTCCTTTCTGTCTTCTAAAAATGAAAGAGTATATTGGCCACTAACTGACAGGCTCTTTGAAAAGGCTTAATGAAACAATACATCTAGGTACACCTGGCTGGTTCAGTCAGTGGAGCGTGCTACTCTTGATCTTGGGGCTGTGAGTTTGAGCCCCATGTTGGATGTGAGATCACTTGAAAATAAAATCTTAAAACAAACAAACAAACACAATACACTGGGGCGCCTGGGTGGCTCAGTCAGGTAAGCAGCCGACTCTTGATTTCAGCTCAGGTCATAATCTCAGGGTGGTGGGTTTTCAAGCCCTGCATCAGGCTCTGGACTCAGTAGGGGGTCTGCTTGGACTTCTCTCTCCCTCTCCTCTGCCCTCCTCCCAAATAAATAAATAAATAAATCTTAAAAAAATACATCTAAAGGGCTTAAAACAGTACTTGGAACACATTACAGTTCTTGAATTATAGTTTATTACAAATTGTTGTTTGTGCTCCCCAGTCCCTATTCCATGTCACATATATAATGTGCACACAGGTAGCTCAGGATTCATACTTTTTATCTCTCATACATACCCATGAACAACACATGGTATTGTTTTTTGTGGTCTCAAAATTTACTGTGCAGTATTATGTATGTGTTTTTCAGACCCAGTTATGCTGAAATACATAATCTACCTCTTTCCTCTTAATGGCTGTGTGGTTCTTTGCTTAACCGACTGAGCCACCCAGGAGTCCCTATGTTTTTACTATTTTGGGGGAAATTCCATATTGTTTTTCACAGCAGCTGAAACATTTTATACTCCTACAGACAGTGTGCAGGGTTCCAATTTCTCCATATCCACTCTAGGACTTATTATTATTATTATTAGGACTTATTATTATTATTTTGCTGTTATTTGTTTGATTGCTTTTGTTTTTATTTTTTTGGTAATGAGCATACTAATGAATGTAAGGTTTTGATTTGAATCTCCCTGATGATTAGTGATGTTGAGTGACTTTTCATGTGCATCATTTGTATATATTCTCTGGAGAAATGCCTTTTTAGGTCCCTTACCCATTTTTAAATCAGGTTATTTGTTGTTGTTTTGAGTTGTTGGGAGTCTGTTATATAATCTAGATCTTTATCCCTTATAAGATACATATTGCCTGCAAATATTTTCTCCCCTTCCATAGGTTGCCTATCACCCAGTTGTTCTTCCTTTGCTGCACAGAAGTTTTTAAGTTTAATGTGGTCCCATTTGTCAATTTTTGTTTTCGTTACCTGTGCCATTGATGTCATATCCAAGAAATCATTGTCCAAATGCAATGTCCTGAAGATTTCACCCTATATTTCTTACAGGAGGTTTACCATTTTAGATCTTATGTTTAGGTCTGTAATTCACTTTGAGTTAATTTTGGTATGTTGTCTAAATTAGGGTCCAACTTCATCCTTTTGCATATGGATGCATGGTTTTCCAAACAGCATTTGTTGAAGAAGCTGTCTTTTCCCCACTGGGCAGCTTTGGCACCCTTGTCAAAGATCATTTGGTCATAGACTCAAGGCTTTATTTCTGGGCTCTCTATCTGTTCCACTGGTCTATATATCTGTCTTCATGCCTATACTTACACCATCTTAATTACTGTTGCTTTGCAGTGTGTCTTGAAATGATCAAGTGTGGGGCATCCAACTTTGTTTTTCTTTTTCAAGGTTTATTTGAATATCTTTCATATAAATTTTAAGATGGTTTTCTTTTATTTTTGCAAAAAATGACATTGGAATTTTGATAAGGATTATATTGAATCTGTAGATAGCTTTGAGTAGTATAGGTATTTGAACAATATGAAGTCTTCCAATTCATGAACACAGGATGTCTTTCCATTTATTTGCATCTTCATTGATTTCTTTTAGCAATATTTTATAGTTTTTAATGTACAAGTCTTTCAGCTACCTGGTTAGTTTTTTTTCCTAAGTATTTTATTGTATTTGATATTCTTGTGATTGGGATTGTTTTTAAATTTCCTTTTCAAATTTTTCATTGTTCATGTATAGAAACACAACTGATTTTTGAATGTTGATTCTGTGAAATCTTCAGAGTTTTCTAGATATTAGATTGTATCATCTGAGAGCAGAGATAATATCCTTCTACCTGTCTAGTTTGGATGATGCTCCGTGTAAGATTTCCAGTACTATGTTGAACAGTAGTGGCCAGAGTGAGCATCCTTGCCTTGTTTCTATCTTAGAGGGAAAGCTTTCAATCTCTTAAAATTGAGTGTGATGTTAGCTGTGGGTTTGTCATTTGCTAAGGCAGTTTCTTCAAATATCCTCCATTTGTTGTACTTTTTTTTTTCCTAAAGATTATTTATTTATTTATTTATTTGTTAGAGAGAGAGAGAGCGAGCACAGGCAGACAGAGTGGCAGGCAGAGGCAGAGGGAGAAGCAGGCTCCCTGCCGCGCAAGGAGCCCGATGTGGGACTCGATCCCAGGACGCTGGGATCATGACCTGAGCCGAAGGCAGCCGCTTAACCAACTGAGCCACCCAGGCGTCCCCATTTGTTGTACTTTTTAAGAAATTCTTTTTGCTATGAAAGGCTGTTAAATTTTATCAAGAGCTTTTTCTGTATCTGTTGTGATGATCATGGGGGTTTTGCCTTTAGTTCTGTTAATGTACGGTGTATTATATTTACTGATTTCTGTATGTTGCAACAGTCCTTGCATTCCAAGTAGAAATCTCACTTGCTCATGGTGTGTAAGACTCTTAATGTGCTGTTGAATGAGGTTTTCTGGTATTTTGATTAAGACTTTTTTTTTGATTAGGATTTTTGCATCAATATTCATCAGGGATATTGGTCTATGGTTTCCTTTTTGTGCCTTTGTCTGGTTTTGATAATAAGAATAATTCTGGCCTCATAAATAAGTTTGGAATTGTGCCCAGCTCTTCAATTCTTTGGAAAAGTTTGAGGAAGATTGGGATTAATTATTCTTTAGAGCTTTGGTAGAATTCTCCAGTGAAGACATCTGGTCCTGGGCTTTTTTTTGTTGAGAGGTTTTTGATCACTGCTTTAATTCCTTACTAGCTATAGTTCTGTTCAGATTTTGTATTTCTTCATAGTCTTGGTAGGTTTTATGTTTCTAGGAATTTATCCATTTCTTCTAGGTTATTCAGTTCGTTGCTATATAATTGTTCATTGTGGTCTCCTGTAACCCTTTGTATTTCTGTGGCATCCATTGTAATGTCCCCTCTTTCATTTCTAATTTTAGCTATTTGGAACTCCTCTTTTTTATTGTTTTTTTTGCTAAGAGTTTGTCAACATTTTTCACTGATATTTTTTCCCTTTTGTTTTTCTATTCTTTGTTTCTCTCCTATAATCTTTATTATTTTCATTCTTTTAACTTTTTTGGGGGTATTTTTAAGAACGACCTTAATGTTTAAGAGCAGTTTTAAGTTTACAATAAAATGGAGAGGAAGGTACGGGATTTTCCACATGTGCAGAATCTTCCTTGTTCTCAGCACCACTACTAGGAAGGGACATTTGCTACCATCAATGAGCTTGCATTGACCCAACATAGTCACCTGAAGTCCATAGTTTATCTGAAGGTTCACTCTTGGTGTTATACATTCTATGGGTTTGGAAAAATCTATAATGACACTTACCCATTATTGTAATAGCATATGGAATATTCTCATTGCCGTAATAATTATCTGTGTTCTGCCTATTCACCTTTCACTTCTCTTTTCCCCTTCACTGCAGCTTCTTTTTTATTGTTACTATAGTGTGCCTTTTCCAAAATGTCATATAGTTGAAATCATACAGTAGGTCGCCTTTGGAGATTGGCTTCCTTCTCTTTGTAATATACCTTTGAGGCTCATCCATGTCTTTCCACGGCATAGTCTCTCATTTCTTTTTAGCACTGAATAATATTCCATTGTCTCATGTGCCACCATTCATTTATCAGCTTACCAATTGACAGGCAGCTGGGTGGCTTCCAAGTTTTTGTAGTTAGGAATAAAAAAGCTAGAAACATCCATGTGTAGGTTTATGTGCAGGTGTAAGTTTTCACCTCTGTAGGGTAAACACCAAGAAGTGTGATTGCTGGGTCATCTGGTAAGAGTATACATCTACAAAACTGTCTTGCAAAGTGGCTGTACTGTTTTGCATTCCCACCAGCAACATCTGAGGAGTTCCTGTTGCTCCATATCCTCGCCAGCAATGGGCATTACTCTGTTCCAGATTTTGGCCATTCTCATAGGTGTGTAGTGGTATCTTGTTTTAATTTGCATTTCTCTGATAATATTTAACGCGAGGCATCTTTTCATATGTTTGGTTGTCATCTATATATCAAATATTATTTGGAGGGGTTTCTGTGAGGGCATCCATTTTTTTAGTTGGGTTTTTTACTTTCTTACTGCTGAGTTTTAAGAGTTCTTTGTATATTTTGGATGATAGTTCCTTATCAAGTGTATCTTTTGCAAATATTTTCTCCCAGTCTGTGGCTTATCTCCTAGTTCTCTTGTTAGTATCTTCTTCTGCTAACTTTTATTTTCATTTGTTCTCTTTCCAGTTCTTTGAGGTATAAAGTTAGATTGCTTATTTGAGATCTTTCTCTTTTTTTTTTTTTTTAATTTTTTTTTAAAGATTTATTTATTTATTTATTTGTTAGAGAGAGAGCGAGTACAGGCAGACAGAGAGGCAGGCAGAGGCAGAGGGAGAAGCAGGCTCCCTGCCGAGCAAGGAGCCCGATGTGGGACTCGATCCCAGGACGCTGGGATCATGACCTGAGCCGAAGGCAGCCGCTTAACCAACTGAGCCACCCAGGTGTCCCAGATCTTTCTCTTTTTTAAATGCAGTTGTTTATTACGGTAAACTTTCCTCTTAGCACTGCTTCTGCTTCCTCCCATTAGTTTTTGTATGTCTTTTTTTTTTTTTTTTGCTTTCATTTGTATCCAGATATTTTCTCGATTTCTCCTGTTGCTAAAAACTTACCTCAGTAAGATCTACAACTTGCACATAAATTTGTTACAATTAATGAGGCAATATTGCTACATTATTACTAACTGAAGTCTGCACTCCATTTTGAATTTCTCTAGTTTTTAATCTATTGTAATTTTTCTGTCCCTGGATCCCATCTAGGATTAGTTACTGCATTTATTTGACATACCTCCTTAGGCTTTTCAAGATGGAACAGTTTCTCAGACTTTCCTTGTTTTTGATGACCTTGGCAGTTTGGGATACTGGACAGGTATTTTGTGGAATGTTCCTCATTTTGGTTTTGTCTGATATTTTTCTCATGATGAGATTGTGGTTATAGGATTTTGAGAGGAAGACCATTGATGTAAAGGGCCATTCTCATCACATCATATCAAGGGCAGCTACAACGGGCAGTAATTATCACTGATAACGTTAAGTTTGATCATCTGTCTCCACTGTAAGGTTAGTCATTTTTCCCTTCTTTCCATATAATAGTGTTTGGGAGAAATTCGCTTTGCATAACCTACACATAGGGAGTGAGGAGTTATGGTCCTCCTCCCTGATGGTGTGGTATTTACATAATTTATTTGGAATTCTGTATGTGAATTATTTCCATTGTCTGCCATTTACTTTTATCATTGTGGACTCGTGAATATTTATTGTATGCCTTTGGTTATAATTCAATACCATGTTATTTATTTCGTTGGCTTCTGTGTCCTCTCACTTACCTCCCTCATGTGCAGTGGCTTTTGAATACTTCCTTCCTTTCTGTCATGACCAGATGCTCCAGAATCATCATGTATATTCCCTGTCCCAGTCCCAGAATCAGCCGTTTCTCCAGGGACACCTTCCCCCACTTCTTTTCTTTGATATTTGTATTAGAAATCAAGTTCTGGCCTTTGAATGTGTGAATTACCACTGGAGTGTCATTGCTTCTAGTTCCTTTGGGACAATTATTGACAGAGAACAGTGTCATGTCTTCTAGGCCCTCTAATTGGACAGAGCTCAGAAATGCATGTGTTATACTAGGGCTTATCCACATATCTGTAATTATTTCTATGTTTATCCATATGTATCTATATTAAACAAAATATGAATTCATACTGATGTTTCCAACTATAATACAGTGTCACGTGGCTCATTCTGACCCTACCCCCCTGCTTATCTGGCATCTTCCACTCTAGCAGGGAGAAGGTTGGCATATACTGATGTGTTCAATCCCACTGTGTATACATATGTGTACCAGTATGAGAAATGCCTTTACCAATTGGAGTACAATGCTGTGTGTCATCCTTTTGTCTTTGGTCTTATAGTCTCCACTCTGTTCCAAAGTTATTTAGGTCAGCATCTTTTCTCCCCATTGATTTGCCAATATTTTGTTAAAGATTTTTGTATCTATGTTTGTGAAGCAAATTAATCTGTAAATTAATCTGTCAGGCTGATTGGTTTATCTATTTATTTCTTTATGGCTAGGTTTGTGCCAACCTTATGAAAAGGGCTGGTAAGGGTGCTTCCCACTAAGCTACATGGCTCAGTGGGTTAGGTGTCTGACTTTGGCTTGGATCATGGTCCCAGGGTCCTGGGATTGAGCCCTAGGTCAGGCTCCCTATTCAGCAAGGAGCCTGTTTCTCCCTTTCCCTCTGCCTGCCACTCTCCTGCTTGTGCTCTGTCTTGCTCTAGCTCACTTACTCTCACTCTATCTCAAATGAATAAATAAAATTAAAAAAAAAAAAAAAAGAAAGGACTGAGAAGTATTACAAGGCTTTCCAGATTTGGGGAACTAGCTTGAAACTGATTAAGTGAGCAAAAAGTGAGTGAAATAAGTCAAGCTTGTTTCTTGTTGAATTTCCTCCTAGCAGGCTTACATTTTAGCTTTTTCTATTTTGTTAACTCAGTTACTATTTGTCCTTGTAATTTCCCTCACCCCAAATTTTGTGGATGTCTTTCTTCTGCTATCTGCCATTCCCTTTATCACACATTTTTGACTTTTCAATTCCTCTGTTGTCATTATAGTGGAGTTTCCAGAGAGATCAAGGATAAATTCATATTTAGCCACACTTTAATTGGAATTCTTATTGCAGTGTGTCATGTATTTTATATTTTACTATTTTTAAATTATTTCCATGGAGCCGTACTGATTCACATTCCAGCCGATAGTTGAGAATTTTTACTTCTTTAGGTCCTCACAACCTTTGGATATTATCTGAAATCTTTAATTTTGACCAGTCTGTTGGGTGGGAAGTACTATGTAATTGTTATTTTAATTAATGTTTCCCTGGTTACTACTGTGGAAATTGCTGTCAGATGATCTTGAAACCCCGGCATGCTGGGAGGAGCCTCCTGGGTAACTGCGTTTGGCTTCAAAGCCCATCAGGGAACACAGAATGATCTAGGTTTCATTTGGCCATTTTGCTTCCATCCATGGGCAGAGGAGAAGCTCATGGTGGTTGTTCACTCTTTAAGCTTCTGGTCTCTCTTTAAACATTCTTCTAAGATCTCCCTCATGTGGGTCCATCATCCAGAGGAGCCACATTTCCATCTCCTGCTCTGCTCCATTAAGCTCCACGGCATTTGTCCTTGAAGATAACTCCATTCCGTGACATTGTCTCCTGACATCTGCCTCAATTCCATCATTGTCCAGTTATGAGAGCAGGGATGGACACCTTACAGGGCTAAGAGGTTACTTTTTGTGTATGACTTGCTTGTTTATATCCTTTGCTCATATTTCTGTGGAGTTGCTTAAATGCTTTGGACTTCGTCTTTTACAATAATTTTAAGCCTTGGTGTAATGAATCTTTCAGTCTTTCCCTTTATAATTCATGTTGCCATGTGGTTTAGGAACTCTTTTCTTATCGCCAAATCATAGAGATTATCAGAAGAAAATACAAGGCTCAATTTAAAGTTTTCTTTTCACTTTTAGCTCTTGGGTCTATGGTGAATTTATTTTTGTATGTGATTTGACGTAGGGACATAATTGTATGTTTTTCCCATATGGTGAGCCTGTTTCCCCAGAACCACTTGATTAATCATCTGTTGTTTCCCCACAGATGCCACTTCTATTGTTCACACACCCATTCACTAGGTATTCATTTCTTGACTGGTGACAAGAATGGCCAAGAATAGAGCCCTAAAGTTAAGGGCCCTCAGAAATAGACTGACAAATGATTTGTACCTCTAACGCTTGGGTTCTAGGACTGTCCTTCAACTCTTTGCTTGAACATTTCCCCTGGGCAGGTCTCCCTCACTACATCCTCCCCACACATCCATTTCTGCCTACCAACTCAATGGTGGCACAGGAGAGAGAATTAGCAAATCTATTATTCTGCGTTGCATGATTTTAATTGCATGTGTATCTTCCCTGCCAGACTCTTAACCCTCAATCACAGGGATTATGTCTTTTCATCTTTATTCCCCTCATCTAGCATGGGCTAATGCTCAGATGTCAAAAATTATTCCTCAAATTTTGTGATGAGTTTATCCTAACTATGACTTCAGAAAGACTTTAAGGCTAATAGAGCATGAAATGAGCAAAATTAAGCTATATTTTGAATTCCTTTCTTTAATACTCAGTTACAGAGATATTATGACATTCAATTACATATTTGATTTCATTTATTTTAATATAGCTATCAATCATGAATATTCAAAAGAAAGTGAATGTTAGCTAGAACAAATATTAGTATACAAAAATGGGTACACAAATAAAATGCTAGTCGTCTATGATACACACCATCTTTTATTTTTTTTTAAGATTTTATTTATTTATTTGACAGACAGAAATCACAAGCAGGCAGAGAGGCAGGCAGAGAGAGGGGGGAAACAGGATCCCCGCTGAGCAGAGAGCCCGATGTGGGGCTCGATCCCAGGACCCTGAGATCATGACCTGAGCTGAAGGCAGAGGCTCAACCCACTGAGCCACCCAGGTGCCCCGATACACACCATCTTATAAAAAACGTGCTTATAGGTACATACACATGGCAATGGGCTGAGTTTGATAATGGGGTAAAATTTGGTTCCTCTCTGGTCATTAGCATGGAAAATTTAACTGATTTCAGCTACAATGTAGATACTCAAACACATACCCACA
>ML104358.1:0-17454 GCA_003697995.1 Taxidea taxus jeffersonii
TCATTTAATCCTCAAAACAGAAGGTAGAATGGAAACATTCTGTAAGGGGAAACTTCAGCCCAGAGAGACTCGGTGATCTTATCCAGGGTCATAGAGAAGACAAGGTGAAGACCCCAGGCCCTTTGGACTCCAAAGCTTTGCACTGCTATAATAAGTCCTGTCTAGTGATGTTATAAATACTGTCTAAGCTTAGGACAGCCTATGGAATTATCTTTTATCCAAATGATAGTTCCTATTCCTGGAATAATGTTAAACTAAGTACCTAAAAATATCTGCGATAATAGCAGAGTAGGTTCAGACTTGGAGTCTCTGGCCATTGACAGAATGGGTCAAAAGACTTGAAAATGCTTGTTAAACTTCTGGTCAAGTTCTCTTTGTGGGCTCTTGTCTCACAAGGATATGTGCTAGACAGATCTTGGGCACATAAGACATATGTCTAAAAATTTTGTTGTTGTGCTATTTACAATAGAAAAAAGTTGGAAACAACCTAAATGTTCAACAATATAGGACTGGCTATATAAATTATGGTATACTCTGGAAAGAGAATTTTATAGTTTCATTAAAAATGATGTTGAAATTCATCTGTTAACATGGAATTCTTGTCAAGCAAAGAATAAATTATGAGCAATATGATCTCATTTTTGTAAAAAATATGCAGGCATAGAATTCTATCTATATATAAATATAAAAGGGTCTGAGAATATGTATGGATTATGAGAGTTTATGTCATTTCTTTTGTTTTTGTCTATATTTTATAAGGTTTTTTTGCTGTTGTCTCGGTAATAAGTATGCATTATTTTTGTAATGAGTATAAATAACAAAAACAACAACAAAAACATCGGTGGAAAAAATATGAGATTCTGAGAAAAACTGGCAAGGGAGTTTTTGCCCCAGGCTAATATCCCCCAAAAGCCCCCTTCATGATATATTCAAATAAATGTCTTTTAAATGCCTATAAGGAAGCAGATATCATGTATCTTGGTATTTTTTTTCCTCTTTGAAACTGGGCTGGCCAATGGTCTCACTACATGCTTCATAAACCCTGGACTTGGCCTCATGTGCCAGTCTTCAACAAGTGTAGATGCCATTCACCAGCTCAGTCCACAAAGCTGGTTAAAGAAAGTATGGCCTGTGGACACAGCAAAACAGTATGGCAGGTCACACAAGTCCATGTAGTATGGGGGGCTGCTTATAGGAGAATGAAAGGCGTTGAATCTGGAAACACTGATAGGAATCAGACAGAGAGGGACCTAGTGTTCAGAAGATAAGTTTAAATTCTATCCTGAAGGCAGTGGGGAGCCACCGAAGGATACAGAGCAAGAGAATGACACAGCAGGTCTGGGTTTCAAAACAAAAATCTTACCTTATGTACATCTCTTCCCGGTTGTTATCTTTGTAGAAATTCTAGGGAGCGGAGGAAAAACAGTGATGAGTGTTTTTCTTTGCAGAACGGCAGGGGTAGAGGGAGTAGAGAAGGAGATGCAAGGAAAACTGCTGTTTTCTATCTGGGGGCCCTGAGATGGGAGCACAAAATTTACTTCCCTGAATGCATCAAACACCCTTCTTAAGAGATTCTTCCTTCAAAGCCACTTCCCTGAATCTTAGACTGTACAGGGACAGAGGGTACCCCAGCCATCATATATCTGGGGTGAAGTTGAGCTATTTGCTGCACTGAAAGGGGTGCTGTCGAGATGGAGGCAGTCCACTTTGACAGAGTCTGCAACAAAATGCAGCCCAGCTTGATGTTGGCAAGCTCAGACCTAGTACTCAGACGGAGCTGGTTGGACTCAGTGGTAATAGCGGTAATCAGAGTAATAGGGATAGTAATAGATCTCAGGGAGAGTAATGGATCATAACTTCTGTTGGTACAGCAGTATGAGGAGTTACGAGGAGACTCCACAGTCAAAAACACTTAAACTTGGCAATACTAGGGAGCCCGACTCAAGCTTGGGGGTCATGTAGACTAGCAGGGGCCCTGGGCTCCACCACCAGAAATCCTAATCTCATACACTTGTAAATGAGTCCTTACAAGTTCTGAGCCAAGAGGTCATGGTCTGACCCATGAGCCATACATGGAGAAGACCCTGGTTTAACCCAGTGTACCCAGGGGCATTAGAAGCTTTGAGAGTGGGAGGTGGTGTGTTCCAGGGTACACAGTGAGCGGGTGGCAGAGCCACACTAGACCTCAACCCTCCGACAACCTCCTCCTGTCCTCCTTCCTGATGCCATGTTTACACCACACCAAAAGCTAGCAGGGTCTAATTGCTTATGGATCTGCCTATCCCAAACTCTCTCCCTGGTTAGAGTTTGACTGTTGAAGGTCATTTTCTTCAACTAACTTCTGCCTCTCCATAGAGAGAAACTGCTAAACTCCTGGAAAACCCCTCTTCCTGCTCTTTATGTAAATTGGACCTGGTGGAGTTATTAGCAGTGAACTCCTTTCTGCTGTAATCAGGATTTTTAAAACTCCCCTTGGCCTTTCAAAAAATCAATGGCAATATCTAGGCTGTTAAAAAGGGTGTCCACTTAGGGTAAACAGAGATCACACAAAGGAGCTATAGGACAGGATTTATATTTCTGGAGCATTGAGCATGGCTGGGGGGCATTGATATGATGGATGCCGCATGGTCTTTTGGCCAACTTCATTCATTTAAACCAGTGATGGTGTGAAGTGCTAGGACTGTGACTACCTGTCCCATGACTGTATGGCAGGACATATGAAAGGAGACTTTTCATGACCCTTGGCAGGTCATGTGGTATAGGGGTTAAGGGCCTGGAATTGAGACTAGCTGCTCTGGTTAGCCTGGCCTATCCTACTTTGCTGTAAATTCTGGTTATTCTATTACTCCATCCCATAAGAGAAAGAAACTAATATGTAGTAAGCATTTAACTATGCCCCTGGACTGCATAACCCAAGAAAAAGCTACTATTATTTTCTCTATAGAACAGATAAGCCAATGAAACCCTTCAGAAAACTTCTTGGACTTGTCTATTCTATTAATTCTCAGAGGTAGGATGAGAACCCAGGTGTTATGTAATTCCAGAGCTCACACTCTTAACCATTTTTTAGGGCCACTTCCCTTCCATACGATGTATTTCTTTAATACTAAAGAAAACACTCATTCCCATTTCATCAGTGAGGAAACTGAGTGTGGAATGAAGTTATTGGTTTCAAGATACAGAGCGAGCAGGTGGCAGAGTAGGGATTCAATCCCACTTTTGTCTGGTTTGCAAAGCCGAGCACTACTTCTCTATCAAAAGCACAGCGAAACCCCAAACCAGGCCTGCCCCCAGGACTCTGGTCTGACGGGGCCTTGGGGCGAGGTGGCCAAACACACACACCAGCAGATTCACGGTGCAGCTCATGCGGTTGTCTTTGCTTTCGTCCGCCATCACACCCCGGTAATCGAGCAGCTTCTCCAGGAGGCCTTTCACCAGGTTCACAAAGTTTTCCACTGACTTGAAAATAGTCGGGTGCTCTGCAGCACACTCCATCAGGCTGTGGGCAAAGAAGAGAGGTCAGTGAGTTCATGGCCAATGTGCTGGTGGGGGAGGGGAGCAGATAAATCAGTGAATCCAAGTTGCCCTGGTACATGTGTTGACTCATTTTGTTCATTGATTCAATCACATATTCACTTACACACTTATTTGTCCATACGGTTTAGCAAGTATTTAATTCTTCCACCCACCATTAGAATGGGGAAAAAATGTCCAGTGTGGGCAATGGTGTGGGGAAATGGTCACTTGTACACACCCACCTGGGGAGTAAATCAGTACAACCTTTTGAGTAGCAATTTTCATAATATCTATCAAAATTGTAAGTGTACAGACCCAATCTCCGGCCCAACAATTCTACTTCAGGGAATCTATTTGACAGGGATATTCCCAGAAGCATGCAAAGATTTATAATGCTTACAAATTGTGTCTACAGTGAATTAGTTGAAACCATCTAAAATGTCCATCAATAGGCAAATGGTTAATAAATTAAAGCATATTCACAAAATGTAGTTCTATGAAGACATTAAAAAGTCCGAGACAGTAATATGCTTTGACACAAAAAGCTCTGCATAAAACACACAGGTCACTGAGAAAAATTAAGTCTCAGAACAATATTTGTTTGTTTGTTTGTTTTATTCGTTAGAGAGAGCGACCGAGCACAGGCAGACAGAGTGGTAGGCAGAGGCAGAGGGAGAAGCAGGCTCCTTGGCGAGCAAGGAGCCCGATGTGGGACTCGATCCCAGGACGCTGGGATCATGACCTGAGCCGAAGGCAGCCGCTTAACCAACTGAGCCACCCAGGTGTCCCCAATATTTGTTTTTTATTTAACCAACTCACATAGAACCTACCATGTCCCAGCCATGATTCCAAACGTCTCACAAATGGCCAAGCATTCAATCTCCCATCATTGTCTTATGAGATGGGATATCTGCCGATGGGGAAACTAAGACACAGTGAAGCCGACTAACTTGTCCAAGGTCACACAGTTGTTACAGATCAACGTTCTGGCTCCAGCATTTGTAGGTAGCCTTACACACCTGCATCATGTATTTCTGTGTGCTTATAAATGAACCAAACATGGTCAGGAAGGACAAACACCAAACTCTTAATGGTGGTTGCTCCTGACAAGGGGTCTAGGTGGGAAAGCAGAGGAGAAAGTACTCATTTTTAAAATTTAAATGTGCATATGTTATTTGAAAAATTGACATTTGTTGACATATTGGTATTCTAAATGTTAAAAAGCAAAAATAAAAAATTTGACATTCCTTAAGCATCTATTAGTTGCTGGGCACTACAATAGGCATTGTGTGGGGTGGGTATGGGGAGAAAGACAAAACAAGAAATACTAAAAAAAAAAAAAAAGTCTATTCTCAGGAGGCCCACAGGCTAGGCAAAGGGAGACAGTTGGATTAAAATTTTGATTAATGACTGCTTTTTATTAATCACTTATTCTGCACCAGACACTGTACTAATCACTTTTCCTTCTTTTCTTTTCTATTTTTTTCTCATTACTTTTTCTTAAGAAATTATCATGATAATTATGACTGGTAAAAATTATTCCCCTCATTGTATAGATGAGGGAATCAAGGCTCAGAGAGGTTAAATGACCTTCCTAAATCACTCTTGTAATAAGTGGTGACCTTGGGAATCAAGCCAAATACTTCCTTATTTTCCCACAGAGAAACATTGTGGTTTGTTCTCAGGCACCTTGAGTAGACAAGAATTTCCCAGGCTACTATTTGTTTCTGGCTACTTTCCCTGTGGCAGCTTAGGTCCCAAGAGCTCCTAGGAGGAAAAGGTGAGAAAGGCAAGGACTTTGGAGGGTCATTTACTCCCAGAAGCCAAACCAAGCTGCGAGGAGGCGACGTCTCAAACTGTGGCTGTGATCAGACAAATCCATCTTCTCCGTGGGAGAAGCACCTGTTCCCTGCTCTCAATGAGAGATGCAAATTGCTCTGTGATTTAGGCCTGTCTGGCTCAGTCACGGCTGTGCCTGCCTGTCTCCTTCTGGGACAGCACTTCCAGCCTGCTTCCCAAGCTAATAACAAAGTATGTCCAGTGTTGGGAATGGGATTCCTCACAGCCTCCCAGGCAGCTCAGACCCAGAAGGTATCTCACCGCCTAAGTGCAGTCAGACGAGTGGTTCTCAGCCCCAAACACATGTTAGAATCCACAGGGGAGCATTTTATAAAGCTCGATGCCCACCCTAAAATCAATGACTTTGTATCTCTGGGAGTGGGAGCCAGGTAGCAGTATTTTATTTTTAAAGTTCTCTAGGTGATTCCAATATGCAGGCAACGTGAAGAACAACGCGTTTAATCCAGGGCTTTGCAAAATTCAGTGTGCATGGGAAGAACCTGGGGCTTAGTAGATTCTGTTAATAGATTCTGGTTCAGTAGATGTGGGCTCCAGCCCAAGATTCTGCATTTCTAAAAAGCTCCTGGATGATGCTAGTGCTATTGGTCCTTTGTGAAGCATGGGTTTAGGAGAACACAGTCCTGGCTTTCTTAGTTTCACTATTCTTCAGGCATAGGGTAAGAAAGCTGCTCATATGGTCTAGGATTAGTGAGATGGATTGGCAGATTATTTGGAAATCACTTGGCTGTTCACCGTCTACCACCATCCACGATCCATCCATCCACTCAACAGATACTGTTCTAGGAACTAGGGATTCAGAAATCATTAAGACACTGACTTCCAGGAAATCACAGTGTCGCAGGGGAAGCAGATACAGAAATAAAAACTAACCATAGTATATAACAATATCATGTATTGAGTACTTCCTGTGTTCCAGATGCTGTGCAAGCCTACTGTATGGGTTATCTTGTTTAATACTTACAAAATTTCCTTGAGTTGGGCCTTATTAACATCATTAATCTATAGAGGGGGCATGAGGCCCACAGGTCCTGCCAAGGTCACCCAGCTGTTCCCCTCCTTTGAATCCACAGTCGAGGACAAGTATAATGAAAAATGGTCCTGGGAACCTCTGGATGATGCAGATAATTCCTCACTCAATGGAAGGAGAGGAGGCAGAGAACTTGCCACCCATTCTGTGTCTATGCTCCTGCCTTGAGGGGCCTGGAGGGAGTTCACCCTGTCCTGGAATTGATTTGCATTCAGTGTGGGAGGCCATCGGAGGGAGGAGCCTAGGCCCACTCTGTCAGTGCTGATGGAAATGGGTTTTCACTCATTCTTTTAAAAATGATGTACACAGAACCACATATGACAGGTCCTTTTTCAGGTAATGAAATGGTTTGGGTGGGATCTTGGACCTAGAACACACATTTGCTGTCCTCTTCAGCTTTCCAGCTCCCTTGCCACTTCTAGAAAAATTCTCAATGGAATTTTTCCATTCTATTCTAGATGGAATAAAGCAGGATAGAGTGTCTAATTACTCCATTCAGTGTGGGACCCTCACAGTAAGACAGTTATAGACAAATGGCAGTGGGCTCTGAGGACATTTCTGAGGATAAGGAGGAGTGGGATGTTGTGTAAGGCTGTACAGATTGTGCACTGCACAAGAGCACATAAAGGCTGAAATTCAGCCCCACTCCATGCCCTAAGACTTATGCCCTAAAGCAGGGCTGCAGCTGCCACAGGAAGGGAAGCCCTGATCTATTCACAGAGGCACCATCATATTCCTAAGCCATGTACTCACAGGATTGTGTTTGCCCACAGGAGGCGCTACATGCCAGTGGAAGCCCTGAATGAAGGGCTGAGAAGAAGGGTTGGAGGAACTGACAGTGACTAGCATGGAAGAGAAATGACAGGTAGGCTCATGGCTTCAAATAACCACATTAGCATCTACCTGAAGAACAACAACAATAATAGCTAATATTTTCAGACTACTTACTATTTATCAGAAATTGTACTAAGCACTTTATTGACTTCTCTTGAATAATCTCAAAAAAAAAAAAAACACCCTTTAAGAGCTGGGATAGTATTTTTATCCCCAATTTCCAGATAAGCAAACTGAGGCTCAGGAAGTTCAAAGGGACCTTGACTCCTCTGGTTGGATTTGATTGGTTTTGTAGAAATCATTCACACCTCTATCTCAGGAGTAAAAATAATCAGCTGCTTTTAATTTCCTCAACCTCTAAGGATTCCTTTTATAAATAATCAGTCAGGAAGGATTTGAAAATCCTGCTGATCATCTGAAGACTACCACAGAGCCCCATCCGCTTATAAAAATGGAAATTGCCAGCACCGTAAATGGTTTCACTTATGGTCAATATTTAGATTTTCTTTTTTGGAACTTTAAAATAAACATTGACTCAGGCAAAATGTCACTTTTTCCCCTGGACAGTGAGTCTCGATACACACCCGAGGGACAGACAGTGAGCATCTTCTTCTGACTGAGCTACCTTTGCAATCCATGTGTTTAGTGAGGACTGTGCACAGTGACAGAAGGGGGACAGGGTACTGCTGGGAATCTATCTGCTCTGCCTCTGGAATGGGGCAAGGAGGGTCACTGTGAGGGTTAGAGAAAGGCCTTTAGTTTTGCTTTTTTTTTTTTTTTTAAGATTTTATTTATTTATTTGACAGACAGAGATCACAAGCAGGCAGAGAAGCAGGCAGAGAGAGAGGGGGTGGGAAGCAGGCTCCCCGCCGAGCAGAGAGCCCGATGCGGGGCTCGATCCCAGGACCCTGAGATCATAACCTGGGCCGAAGGCAGAGGCTTAACCCACTGAGCCACCCAGGCGCCCCTAGTTTTGCTTTCCATGTTGAAGTTAAAATATTCAAAAAGGATTGGGAAAAGAACCCAAAGTCTGAGTTATATCAGAGAACCCTACAGATCAGAGAATATGAAACTAGGAAGAAATCTGGGATGTCTGAGCCACAATACCAAACTTTTGGTGGGATACCAATATCAAACTTCTCGGGGAAAGGGGACAATTGACATGGAGATAGAAAATGGGGATCCGGTGCCTAAACAAAGTATACTTCTAGCTTTACCTGCTGTGTGCCAGATGCTTCAGAGTTATTCAGTCTTTAAAATAACCACAAGCTTATTCTTCCCATTTTACAGCTGGAGATACTGAGGCTAACGCTGGTGGTTGGCCCAAAGTTACAGAGATGCTAGGTGGTGGGTTCAGGGTTAAAACCCAATGTCTTTCTCCAAATATATACAACTGGACAATATGCACATGAAAAAATGCTCAGCATCATGATCCATCAAGGAAACACAAATCAAAATGGCAATGATATCACTTTCACAGCCACTAGGATGACTCTAATTAGTAAGACAGATTATTAATAAGTATTGGGGAGAATGGGGAGAAACTGGAACTCTTCACACACAGCTGGTAGGAATGGGAGTGGTCCGGTATTTTGAAAAAACAGTCTCATGGTTCCTCAAAAGGCCAAATAGAGTTACCAGATGACCCAGCAATTCCGCTCCTTGGTTTATACCCAAGAGAACCGTAAGTATATGTCCACACAAAACCTTACACACAAATGCTCATAGCATTATCATTCCTAATAGTTGAAAAAGTAGAAACAGCTGAAATATCCATTAATAGGTAAGTGAATAAACAAAATGGGGTGTGTCTAAACAGTAAAATATCAGTCAGCCACAAAAACGAATTAAGCACTGACACCTGCTACAGTGCGGGATGACCCTCGTGTGTAAGAAGCCAGGCACCAAGGACCGTATATTGATTCCATTTATATGAAATGTGCAGACCAGACAAATCCACAGGGACAGAAAGTAGAGGGGATGGTGGCTAAAGGACATAGGGTTTCTTTTGGGAGGGAACAAAAATGTTCATCAAACAGATAGTGGTTATGATCGTACAGCTCTGCAAATATACTAAAAGCCATTGAATTGTACACTTTTAGTGGGCTGAATAGTATATAAATTATATCTTAATAAGATGTTAAAACCAAACAGGGTCCTGATTGCAAGTGCTGTGTGGCCCACGGTGCACTGCCTCACTCAGGCCTGCGCCCTGCAGTCAGGCAGAGCTGGTTCAGGCCCCAGCTTGCCCACCCAACCAGCTTGTTCTATTTTCCTCAGACAAGCCCCACCCGTGAGCCTCAAGGGCGAGCTCCGTGACACCGGGATCAGAGAGTAAATGCAGCTAAATGAGGCAGTGCCGAGAGAGCATCTGGCCCAGCCCCCGTGTCCTGCATGGGCTCCAGGTATGTTGGTCATGATCAACGTCTGTCTAAGATTAAAAGAGAAAAAAGGAAAAACTAGCAAGAATTAGTTCACGGCAAAGAGGTAAAAGAAGTGAACATTTTGGTGGATTGTTTTCCTCTTCCTAATACAGCAAAGTTTCTTTTTATCTGTCCTATTCCATCAATATCAAAGAAACAGTCCCTCTAGGGAGAGATATTTGAGGTTGCTTTCAGAAGTGGAGTTTCTCCAGTATGAGGAGCCAACAGACGGATCTCTGGAGTGGGAGTGGGGAGCCCCCGGAGGCCCCAGTGTTCTGAGCGCTCTGGCCTCCCTCGTACTCCGCTCCTCCCACACACAGGCGCAGACTTACATGGACTCCAGCAGTTGCATGTATTGTTCGTCCCCTCGACCCCCTTCCACCTCGTGGTCCAGCTTGAGGATGATTTCATTTTCAAACTGAAGAAATACAAGATAGAAATCGATAAGAACAACATTAGGAGGCTGAATGTTGAAATTAGCCCACTTGTTATTTTAACCAAAGCTTTGGGGAGTGCCCGGCATTTCTCAGGATCAGTGCCAGGAGCAGGGAGTGCACACAGAACAGGACACTATGCCTGTCTTTGGGGAGTTCCCAGAGCATGAGGAAGAAATGTAGATGGTAAGCACCGGAGAGAGAAGGAGGGAGGGAGGACAGGGAGAAAGAGAGTGAGTGAAGGAAGGGAAAGGGCATACTGGAGGGCGGAGGGTGGAGGACACAGCATGTGCAAGGACGTGGAGGTGTGCGACAGAGCCCTCTGTCTTAGGGGAATGGCACATTAGCATGGACAGCTAGCATTTCTGCCTGTCTGGCCGGCCTTTCTCCACACTTCGGTGATTGCACAGGTCCTAGTCTCAGTCTCCAGGATACAGGTGAGCTGAGCATGCCATCCTAGCTCCAGGTACGGGCACGTGACCCAGGCCTAGCTCTTAATCAGTCTCTTTCATCATCTAGACACTAAGATTAATAAAGGCTCCGGCCAAGCCAGTGAGACTCAGAGGCTTTGCTGGAACTCTTAGCACGGAGTCTGTCTGTTCCACACGGAGATGGAAGTTAGAAGCAGAGGCTGCTGGAGGTGGCCACGATGAAAGAGCCTGCCTGGGAACGACACCAACACAAATGGAAGCAGAATGGGGGGGATGGAGAGACACTGAGGCCCTGAGCCCACCCATACTTGAAGCTGTCATGTTTGCATGAGCTGATGCCTCAGAAGGCAAGGACGGGGGACAACTATAGTGGTCAGAAATCAGACTGGGTAAGTGACTTGAAAGTGAGCACGTACCCACAGTCCCACAATTCTTGTTACAGTGAAGACAGAGGGCATTCTGTTTCCCCACTTTCACCATTAAGAAGCATCTCACTCGCTTCAGTTCATGGCTTTTTCCATATTTTAAAGGGTCACACTGGGTCCCTTCTCATGGCTGTAATGTAAAACAGTTTGTACAGTTTTAATCCTTTTTTTTTTTTAAAGATTTTATTTATTTATTTGACAGGCAGAGATCACAAGTAGGCAGAGAGGCAGGCAGAGAGGAGGAAGCAGGCTCCCCGCGGAGCAGAGAGCCCGACATAGGGCTCGATCCCAGGACCCTGAGATCAGGACCCGAGCCGAAGGCAGTGGCTTAATCCACTGAGCCACCCAGGCGCCCCTGTACGGTTTTAATGACACGCCCCGAAGAGTCCATCCATACCGTGCAGTGCACGTCGCAATTTTACCATTAAATGAGAAACTGACATCTGGAGAAGGGAAGGAGGCCCTTGGCAAAGGTCACCAAGGTCAAAGCAGTTTTTGGGTGGTTACTCCTGGCTCCTCACTCAACCTCTCTACCCTCAGTCCTTAAAATAGCTCCCTGAGGTCTGGAGGTCATATTTAAGGAAGATCGCTTTTTTTGAGAGAGAGAGAGAAAGAGACAGAGAGAGAGAGAGAGAGAGAGCAAGCATACACAAACAGGGTGGAGGGGCAGAGGGAGAGGGAGAGAGAGAATCTCAAGCAGGCTCCACATGCAGCATGGAGCCCGATTGGGGCTTGATCTCATGACCCCGAGACCATGACTGAGCAGAAATCAAGAGCTGGATGCTTAACCAACTGAGCCACCCAGGCGCCCCAAGGAGGATCACTTTTAAATGTAAAAATGCATGAAGAGCAGCCAGCCCTGGACTGGCCCCACTTAAGTAAGTGGAGCCTTTCTCTTGGGTAGTAGAGGTTCTGGGAATTTCAGTGGCTTGTCTAAAGTCTGTTATGAATGGCAGAGACCTTTCAGCAGGTTCTTTTCGGTGCACAAAGGATCAAGCCCTGTCTAGTTGGTTGGAATCTTCAGGTGATGAAAGGCCGGCGCTGGAGTCACTCTTCCCTCAGCCCACATGTGTGGTGCCATTGTTCCCTCACTTTTGTGTGCTGAGGGCCAAAGGAAAGGACCAGAAGCTTGTGCTGATAAAGCACAAATGAGAAAATTTCCTGTGAGTTTCCACAGTTGCAAAAGATTTATGGAAGGAGATACACAAAACCTGGAAGATGGATAGGACTGTGAAAAATGTGAAAAGGAAGGGCATTTAGGTAGGAGTCATGGATTGAGCAAAGGATGGAGGTAGGAATGTAGAGAAAAATGAGGAGAGTGGTTCAGCAGGAGCAGAGTTCAAGAAAGAGAGAAAGGGAAAAAAAAATTAGAATGGATACCCAGATGGGGGCCAATTTGACCAGGGTCTGGGCTGCCAGTCTGCACTTGAATCATGGACCTTATATGATGCATTATACTAAGCATCTCGTAGGCATCAAATGTCATCCAGAGTCAAGAGTTGGGGCTATGTTGATTAGAGAGGTCTACTGAGCAAGCCTAGGGCAGGAAGAAATACGCTGAAGGACTACAGGCATGGGCTCTGATGTTAGGCTATCTACAATCTAGACATTTCTGCTCCATTCCCTCCACCATTTTGGGAAAGCTAGCGGGTCTTTCTAATCCTGTTTCAGATTTTGTAACAGGAGTCAGCAACCATTTTCTGTAAAGGACCAGGCTGTAAATATTTTAGGTTTTGCAGGTTAGATAGCCTTTGTCACAACTACTCAGCTCTGCTGCTATAACGCTAAGCAACAATAGATAATAGACAAATCAGCATGGCTGTATGCCAATAAATCTTTATTTACAAAAACATGTAGCAGGACAGATTTGGCTTATCAGTATAATAGTAGTACCTACTGCACAGGGTAGTTAGGAGAACTGGAGGATTTTATATATAAAGCACCAGGGGAGACCATAAGCTCTGGTTTGCCTTGGGTTTGCCCATCTGCTAATGATATCTGGTAATGCTATGCTATTGCTGCTGGATGTTACTGGAAAGCAGCTCTGGGGGAGAAAAAAAGCATTTTTTCTTGTCTGAGTTGTCCAATGGTAAACATTGGCATGATTCCTCCTCATGAGATGAACTTGCCTTTAGAGCGGAGAAGTGCATGGGGTAAATAAGCACTTGTCACAGGGTCACAAAAGAGCCTGCAGGGAAGGAAATTACAGGGTGCCAGGGTTTGTACAGAGCTGGGTGATGCCATCCATGTCTGAGCCCTCTGGGGCAGGTCAGAGAGTGAGGGTTGCAGTCAGGCACATCCTAAAGCAGACTGCAGCCCGTTTTGCCTCCCCCATCCCCCAGCACGCACTGTGCTTAGGAGTGTCTACGACCACAGCTTTTGGCATCCAAGAGACTCAGTTTCAGTCTTGCTTTGACTTTTTCCCCACTCTGTGACCTTCGGCAAATTGATAAGCTTTCTGGGGCACATTTTTCCTCACCTATTACAAGAAATTTAAAACAGCACCTACTGGGGCACCTGGGTGGCTCAGTGGGTTAAAGCCACTGCTTTCGGCTCAGGTCATGATCCCAGGGTCGTGGGATCGAGTCCCATATCGGGCTCTCTGCTCTGCGGACAGCCTGCTTCCTCCTCTCTCTCTGCCTCTCTGCCTACTTGTGATCTCTGTCTGTCGGATAAATAAATAAAATCTTTAAAAAAACACAAAAAACAGCACCTACTTACAGTGGTGCTGGGAGGAATTAATGGGAAAACACATGAAAGATTTAGCATGGTGCTTGGCACACAGTAAGTGCTCAGTAATCGTTAGCAATTTTCGTGACATTGTTGACATTGTCATTGTCAATGGCAGCATAATCTCACTTAGTCTTTAGCCAAGGGGGATAGATATCATCATTCCTATTTTATAAAGAAGGAAACTGAGAAAAAGCGAAACCTTGGTCTGGGTTTCAAAGGATGGATGGACTTGGCCAGAGCAGGCCCAAGGGCCCAGCATTTGCTCCTAAACATACACTATGCTGTGCCACTGTGCAGAGCTTCTGTCTTCTCCAAATCAGTTGCATTTTCATCCACAGCCACGCCTGCATCACATTGTTGACTCCTCCCCACCCCTGCAAGGTAGGTATTCCTTAAGGGGCATCTGCAGACTACTTTCACGGAAGTCCATGCTACTGAAGCCCAACAGGAATCTTAAAAAGCCCTAGTCAGGGAAAAGGAAGTGAACTCTAGGAGCCCAGCCCTCCTGGGTGGGCCTCTCTCTTCCAACACAATGACTCATGCAGGCCTCACATTTGCATCATGACTTCCCTGCATTGCTTCCTCTGTGTCTCTTGACTTCTTGAAAACATTTTGGCTATTTTCATTATTTGTTTGCCTAAGATCCTGCAGAAGTGTGAAATTTAGGAAAGAAGAGCTCTTCTTTAAAGGTATGGTGCTGACTTTGACTTTGTGTGAGGGGCCAGGGGATAGTTAGTGTGAAAGGCCAGGATGGCAGAGAGATAGCTGGGATGGAACTGGCCCCAGTAAGTCAGCCTGTGGCCTCCTTTGTTAATGAAATGCTGGTTGTCTTGGGGTGGATGGAAGCAGACTTGGGGCACAGTGGGAGGGAGAGCGGGAGACAATAGTGTCATGTGGGACGGGAGTCTGGACAGCTTCCTAATTCTTACCTTGTCCCTGCCTGCTTCAGACCATTCCTATTCCCTGTAGAGCTCTGGTTTGGGAACCTATAATGGCATTATGATATCCATTTCACAGATAAAGAAACTGGGGCTGAAAGAGGTTAAATAACTTTCCCAAATTTACCAGCCCATAAGCAGCAAGCCCATCTGACTCTAAAGTAGACAATACAGTAGGTGTCTAGTATATATTTATTGAATTGATTGTTCTTTCCTACATTATGTTCTAAGCCATCTGAATCGCCACCTTGCTCCACGCCAAGACTTTCAGTGGGATCTGCTGCACTGATATCTCTGTCCGTTAATTCATTCACCAAACAATTACCGACCTTGTGCTGTGTTCTAGCTGCTGTTCTAGATGCTGCTATCAAATCCTATTACCTCTTCCATCTCTGAGAGAGTTTTCTCTGGAACCATTGTTTGCTGCAGCTCAGACCCTCAGGCTAATTGTTCCATAGTCCTTTCTATGATCTGTATCATAAGTAACCACTCTTCTCAGCCTCTGTGCCCCAGGACTCCCGCTCTTTCCCATCAACTTTACCTAGAGTCCCCCAAACCCCTTCCTCCACGGAGAATTGTCCAGGAAGACAGCTGGTCTACCCAGCCTCTGGGGATTACTCAAGCAATGGTCAGCTACCCACAATACCCTACATTATGAAAATATTCACTGGAATGCTCCTCCCTGTGCCAAGGCTTTTCCTCTGGAATGTGGTAGGATGCAGGTCTAGAGGCCTCCATTCATCCTGGGAACACTGACATGGTTCCCACCATATTCATGACAGGCAATCTGATAGGTGCTAGGAGTTCAGGACTGAGAGACTGGCTTTAACCCTGAAAGAACTCACAGTCTCATGATAGAGTCAGATCTATGAGTGGATTGTCCCGCAGCATGGTATAAGTGATATGCCTGAGCCTCATGCAGGCAGGACAAGATGCATTTCATCCTGACCAGGCACAGCCATGCCAGCCACAGTGTGGCAACCCAAGGCTCCTTTTGCCAAAACTGCCTTGTCCATAGCCCCACCAAGGGAATTACAGAATGTACCAGGGATGGGACACCCAGTCAAGGGCATAGGACAGAAACCCCTGCGATGGTCTTGGATGAAGTGCTCTACTCACAAGGTATAAATGTTATCAAACGCATCAGCTATCTTATTTGGGCTAGAAGAGAAGACAGGGCAATCTGGCAACGAGGTTGCAAAAGAAACCCAGAGCAGAAAGAGAGATTGCCCCAGAGCCTCCTTTTCCCCATCCCCACCCCCTCCTTAAGTCCATCAGGATCTAACCCCTTCTTGTCCTAGTTCCAGTCCTTGGACATCCTGTTTGAACGAATCTATCCTTTGCATCCATCAGGAAGTACAAAGGGCTCTCTCAAAATGTGAGGCCTCAGCTGAATGATGAGTAGAATCTCTTCAGGTAAAGAAATCAAAGTAAAAGCCAGAGCAAGTGTAGGTCAGCAAGAGAACCTCAAGATGTTGAGTACCAGGTCAGGGGGCGTTGTATGAATTGGGAGAAAGGGTCCTGCTAACTTTTATTCTTGGTTTTGCTATATCCTTTAAGAAATTCAAATTGTAGAAAGAGAAACCTGTTATTTTATAGGCATCTGGTTCTTAGTTGATAATTTTGGCATCATTCCTTATTGCTAGTTTGCATGCAATGCCTCCTGGATTTCAGACCCAGTTTCAACCTTCACTCTTGATTTGGCCATCAGGACAGCTTGGGGTTTATGTGGACTGGCTTCCTCCTTTCCTGGGGACACCTTCCAGAGCTGCTTACCCAGAACCAAGAAGATATGCCTGGATCTGCTCATTCCACAGCTGAGCTCCTACCAAGCACACCAGTTGGTTTTTTCATGGAAAGCTGCCCCATTAGTCAGCCTGATTGCCCTGTCTTTTTTGATAAGAGAAAAATTAAGAGGAGCAATTGGGGAACCTTATTACGATGAACACAGCTTGGAGTGAGCAGTCCAAGGATGACCCCTATTCATGGAGAACAGGTAGGTAGATGACCCCTATTCATGGAGAACAGGTAGGTAGATTGGGATGCCACAATAAGGAAATCCTTTAGGGCAAAAAAAAAAAAAAAAAAAGCATACTCAGGCAAGCCTGTGAAGTCTACTAAACATGTGAAGACACCAACACAACTGTCAGGTCATAATCTAGAATTGACCAACTGTCAGGTCATAATCTAGAATTGACGGGCTTGCTTGTTTTTTTAAATATGGCATACTGTCAGGTACTTGGAGTGTTTCCTTTGCACACCTGCTCCCAGGACGTCTTCTGAGCCATCTGGAGCACACACTTCTGGAAGGAGTGCTCACCTGAGGGTAAGGATGATTCCCTTCCTCTCCCATTGTGTGCCCTCTACATGTTCCCAAGACTCACATACCTCACTACCCCTTAAGAGACAGCAGATTGTAAACTGCCTTCAAACACCATCTCTGAGTTTCATCTTTCACTCCTCTTGATCCCAACTGGTTGGATATGGTATCTTCCTCTGTCTGACCTCCTCAACCTGATTTCTTTTCAGGCTCTTTGCTGAGGAGACAGCTGGTCACTAGCCTTTCTGGGACTTGAGATCTCTTGCTAATTAATCCCTAGACAAGAGAGTACCCTCTCACACTGGTATCATCAGACCTAATTACAGGTCTTCCTTGGCCTATAATGGGGTTATGTCCTGATAAACCCATTGCAAATTGAAAATATAGTTAAGTTGAAAATACATTTAAAATCTCTAACCTAATGAACATCATAGCTTATCCCAGCCCACCTTAAACATGTTCAGGACACTTATATTGTCTATGGTTGGGAAAAAAAATCATCTAATACAAAAC
>ML104358.1:22454-37498 GCA_003697995.1 Taxidea taxus jeffersonii
GACGTGGCAGAGAAGAGGCACGAAGAAGGGTGTTTAGGAGCTGCAGGGACTTCCCAGGGAGTGAGGGCGAGCATAGCCACAACAGCATGTCATCAAAGCTGATGTCTGGAGGGCCCATCAGCAGCTGCCTCTTTCTTCTGAGTCTCAGAGCCCAAGAAGCCCCTCCGGGTTTTCCCCATTTTGAGGACAAACCATGGACATCTTAACCTGGGGCAGAGAGCTCCTGGGGATGCAGAAAGTCAGGTGGCATGGTATGCAGCCTGGTGCTATTGCTTTCAATTAAGGCTCAGAAAAGGAGCCAAGAGGGAAGGCAGCAAGAAAATGAATTTTCATTTAGCCTAAATGAGGCTTAATGTTCAAGTATTTCCCCAGAATTCAGATTAAAAAAAAGCATCATTCTCAGACTATCTTCAGTTAGTGAGAATGAAGTGGAGAAGTCAGACAGAGAGTGAAATATAAAGACACTTTTCCAGGATATCCGCTTCATTATATGATGCATTTGGATTACACTTGAGCTTCAAGCCTTCTCGTTGGCCCAAATAGAAAAGAAAAAAAAAAAAATGGTACTTTCTAGCAGGTTTATAGTAATTGCTAATCTAGGGTTTTGATTTTGTCCTTCAATATCCTTTAAACCCACAGTGGGGTTTTAAAATTCAAAGTCAAGTGCAATAATAAGTAGAAAGTAAATGGGAAACTGTCAGATAAGCCACCACGGAACAGAGAAATTGCTTATGCAACAAAGGCCTTTAGAATACTGGAGGGCATTGGCTACGATAAGGATATATTTAAGATGGTTTAAAATAAAGAGCTGACATGCTGTAGACCAGGGATTTCCTAAGACACTTTTGACCTGCATTCTTTGCAGTCAGTGGAAGAGATGTTTGAAAGAATAGGGAAAATGGAGAAAGATGCTGATCTCTAAATACAGTGTGAGCTGAATGTCCCTTACAATGCTCCATGAAGAAATTTTATTCATTTACATCAAAAATGGAATTTCAGCTTATTGGATTTTGTGTTCAAATAACCTGAATGTGCATTTGATGTGTTTTTATATACATAGCATGTGTGCATGCGCACATGCAGAACATATTTGTAACTAATTAAATGCAAACTCATTTGGGGGTAAAAAATCCTCATTCAAGAGACACACCTGCTGCTGTATTCAAAAAAAGGCAAGGCAAGGAATCAGTAAGAGGGTCTTTTTTCGTATAATGGTGGCCAGATCTCACTGAGAACAAATACCAGTTAGAAAAGGCTTTTAAAGTACCAATAAGCCAGCAGGATAAATCCAAATGCCAAATTACATAGGCTCTGGGAAAGGCTCTGGTGGTAATGAAAGCGCAGAGAAGAGCTTCGGTGTGTGGGTGGAAAGGAGTCCTGTGTGTTCCCTGGCCTGGGTTTCTAATCTGTACAATGGCCTCATCTATCACACCTCTCAGGAGACTGTAAGCCTGAATGCAAAGGGTATGAGGGCACTAAGAAGAGGACCTGGCAAAAAAGGAAGAGGGAGGAAGGGAGGTGGGAGGAAAGGAGGAAGGAAGGAGACCATCACCTCGAGCCTGCTGAGAGGACTGGAACATGTCACTGACCTTGCGAGGCTGATGGGGACAGAGGGGGCACTCTTTTGAGAGTAATATGGCTCCCTAAAGGTGGGCACAGACTCTGAAATGAACAGGGATGAGGACGAGTTAGGACCTCCTGGATTGCAGAGTCCCACATCCTTCTGGGGACTCTGAAATAAAGCTGGGCTGACCAGAAAGATCACTCATTCGGCTCAAAAGGGGAAGAAAGAACCCAGATCTCTGGTGCTCTGACTCAGGCTTGGAGAAGCTCCCTTCTGGCACGGCTCCCAGACAGGCAGTCTGTTTGCTTCTCCTCATCCAGATCCCTTCCAGGCATTGAGAACCACTGAGCCCCCGAGACTGGATCGGGTCCCACGGCCACCGCTCCATGGCCGCGTGGCTTTGCCATTCAACTTCCCCGAGCCTCTATCATCTCATCTGTAAAATGGAGATAAAAACAATCCCTGCCTGGTAGGACTGTTGAGAAGCTTAGAAGAGTTAATAGAAACAAAGGGCTCTGTGGAGGGTCTGGCTCACTAGAAAGGCTCAGGAAGTACTAATGGTGACTGTGGGGATGATGGTGAGTCCTGTCAGCTCCACCTCTGCTGGCTTCTGGAAAAAGCAACATGCAAAGACATGTTCCAACTCATGGAGCTTCCTGGAGCTTTTCTGGGAACTTTTTAGGCCGGTCAGTTTATTTGTTCACCTCCAGTGGAAAGAGCAGTCATGGGGAGAGGGTCAGGACAGATTTATCTTCTCTCCCATAATGGACAAACTGCCCGACCCTTCTCTAACCTATCTAAGTATTTTATAATCTGTCCTCAAAGTTGTTTGAAAAGCCCAAAATTGACCGTGCTGGTCCACAATCTATAATCCTTCCATGGCTTCTGTTACCAGTTCTGCAGACCCATTTGGTCTGATGTTCCCACTCCATACCCCATCGCTTCCTCTTGCCTGCTTGCCCTCCTTCCATGGCCTGCCTCTTTTCCTCAGCCACACCCTGCCCTTCCTCCTTGGGCCTGCATCTGTGGCCTCCAGCCACCACACTCTCCCCTCCACCTCCCTGACTCCATTTCCACACTGACCTCTACCCCCACCTCCCTCATAAGGAAATCCTATTCATTCTTCAGTGCCATTCTGTTAAATATGGAAGGTACGGCCACACATATCTTCAGAGCACTTGAGGTTAGTCCAAGGGGAGATGTGCCGTGACTATTAAAGGCCCACTGGATTTCAAAGAATGAGATCTGGAAATCAAAAACAAAACTAACATCTCAATAATGCTTTGTACTGGGCAGCTGGGTGGCTCAGTTGGTGAAGCGTCTGCCTTTGGCTTGGGTCATGATCACGGGGTCCTGGGATCAAGCCCCACGTCAGGCTCTCTGCCCTATGGGGAGCCTGATTCTCCCTCTCTCTCTGCCTGATTCTTCCTCTCTACTCTCTCTCTCTTTCTCTCTCTCTGTCAAATAAATAAAATCTTTAAAAAATAATAATGTTTTGTATTGATTACATGTTGAAATGATAAGATTTTGGAAAATAGGGTTAAATAAAACATATCGTAGCATTAATCTATTTCTTTTTACCTTCAAAAGACTGTGGGCATTAGAGCATTTGCATTTAGACAGGTGGCTCACATTCCAGTCCCACAGGACAGTACTAGTCTGGAGTAAAGTTTTCCATTCTTGCTCAGCTAGGCCATCCTGGGCTCACTCAGGAGGCAGGAGTCCTTTGCAGACCCTCTGGGTGCCACAAGCTTCTGCTCTGCAGATATGTCCCCTTTGACCATAAAAGAAACAGCTTTCCAGTTAGTAGCCCCAGCCTGAGGCACAGTGCCCGTCATGTAGAAGGTGCTTGTATTCTTTTCTTGTTGTTGCTGTTGTAAATCACCATAAACTTAGTGGTATAACATAGCACAAAATTTATTATCTTATACTTCTGGAGGTTATAAGTCTGAAATGGGTTTCATTAACCTCACACCAAGGTGCGATCAGGGTGAGTTCCTTTTGGAAGGCCTCAGGAAGAAACTATGTGCTTCCCTTTTGCAGCATCTGAAGGGCACCTACATGCCTTGGCTCTGGGTCTTTTCCTTCTCCATCAAAGCCAGCAGTTCATGTTCTTCAAATCTCTCTCTGACCCCCGTGCCTCCTTTTACTCACTTCTAAGAACCCTAAAGGTGCAGTGGGTCCATCTGGATAGTCCAGGGTAGTCTCACCATCTTCAAGATTCTTAATCGGGTCTGAAAAGGCCACTTAGTAAGGTAATAGATCCAGTTTCTAGGGATTAGGATATGGACATCTTTGGGGAAATGTTATTGGGCCTACCACAGTGCTCAATATTTGTTGTTAATTGAATGAATCAATAAATCAAATGGATGGTGGGATGGATGGATGGATGTCCCTGTAATCCCATTTTCCATTCCTTACAGGTAGCTTCTTCCCAATCCTAAGAAGCCATGCTGAGTGTAGGCTGGTTCTCTCCTGGAACACCTGTCCTTTTTGCTTTCTTTGTTTGGATATGGGCCAGCCTGGGGTCTCATTCAAAAGCCATTTACCCCAGTGGAGCCATCCGTATTGTCCTCATCGACCTCCCATGTGCCTGAACTCTTGAGTCTTCACCACACATTTCATGTTAAAGAACACACTCTAAGTTTGTTCTTTAACCTCTTATTTCATTCCATTCTTAGAACTAGATGGTGGCTCTTCCTGGCAAGGCAGGGACCATGCCTTATCCTTCCCCAACTCTCCTACCCTTCCCTGGAGCTTAGTGCTGAGCTGGGTACTCTGTAGATGCTCAAAAAAGTAAAGGCCCAGTTTCTTTCACAGCTTTGCCAGGAGTGACCTCCTTATATACAAGGCCAGGATGCCAGTCACTAGAATTTCTTTCTTTCCCACAAAGACTGTTAACACAGCAGCCTGACGTTAACCTAAGTGAATGTGGAATGGTCAAGTGCAGTCATTTTGGCAAAATGTGCATTGCTTCACTCCAAGAAGAAATCAAATGTTATGATGTTACACTATCAGGAAAAGTACATTCCATTTGGCATAGTCCCAGGATCCAAAAACACAATGGTATTAGCCCTTTAGCAGCCTGGTCCTGGTAACAAGATGTGGTCCTTCTCTCCATCAAGACCTCCCGGCATGTACTCTCTCTCTCTCTCTCTCACACACACACACACACACACATTTGTCTAGGCTTTTCTCTGAAGAATGTTGAATAATCTTCAAGCCTGAGATTATCTTTGCAATTAGGTATCTTATAATCATAGGATTGCTCAAATCTTTCCTGATGAGAAGAAGATGATGATGATACTGATGATCATGGTGATGATGCCCTGATTGCTTTGGGCATTAAAACAAAATTTAAAAGGTTAACATGCATTATGATTTACTCATTATCCATAGCCTTTGAAAAACAGTTTGCTATTTCACACCCTTTGAAAATAATTTGCATATTCTGAAAAAAATTAGTAAGAACATTGGACATGGGATCAGGAGACAGGTTCTTTCACCTCAGCTGAGTCACTGATTTGTTGTTGACCTTGAATGTCCTTATGCCTCTCTGGGCTTCAGTGAGCTCACCTATAAAATGGGGAGGGGGTTGAATGAGATGATATATCAGTTAGGGATGTAACAGATATCTGATTATCATGGTTAAACTGAATAAATTCTGCTTTAGCTTTCTGCCTTAACAAGAAGTCAAATGATGGTCGGTCCAGAGCCACTCCTCCAACCTTGGTGTATGACTTTTATCTTCATAGCTTCAAACTGGCTATTGCACCTCTAGGCATCTCATTGTTTTCCAGAAAGGAAGGGGTGAGGGAAGGACTAGGCAAAACATGTGTTGTGCTCACTGCATTTGTCCCTTTCCCTTTGGTTTTAATTGGACAAAAAGGATTTCCTGAAGCCCTAACAACTTTGTTTCTGCTGATTCTCTTTGGATGGAGATGGGTCACATGGCCATCACCTGCTACAACATATTGCTACCTGAACAAGTTATGATCAGGAAAAAAAATAAACCAGGATTCAGTAAGCCAGGAAGAAGTGTAGAATGGCTATTTTGTGGGCTCTCAGCTGTGTCTGCCACAGATGGCTTTTAAATTTCACTTGGTCTTGGATATTCCATGGACTGTACTTTAAAACCAATCATTACCCACTACATTTGTCTCTAATGTATACAGTGCTTGGTCCTGGTTTGGATTAGCAGGTTAACCTCATTAACAAACTAGGAGGAAGCATGCTAATGTCAAGATCTTGTAGAACAGAAGATGGTGTGGGGATGGGGAATTATCCATTCATTCTGCCTCCTCTTGTTCTTTTATCCCGGAGGGAGATAGGCAAGGAGAAGGCAGCTATGCAACTGATAAGAAACAGGAAAATCCCTTCAGGCTGATATAATTTCCTCTTTCTGGAAGTCCAGGCCAAAGGGTCAGGAGGGTGGCCATCTTTGCAAAACCATCCTTTACTTCTTGTTCCATGCAGTGAACATCTGTGACTTTGATCTCTCTATAACTCCATAAACCTCTTTCTTTGGGAAACTCTACCTCCTTCGGTGGATATAGGCTTAGTGGGACCGTCAATGGTGTGGTCATCCAAGGAAGGTCAATAGAATGATGTCCTCTGGAGACTGAATATTTAAGGAGGATGATGCAGGAATGAAACATGTTAAAGGCAAAGTCATGCCATCTGCCCTGGGTTCTAGAGTGGCTCTGCCCCTGTCCTTCATAGCCTTATTCTTCTTGCCCTTCTGATAAGTACCTGCTCTGATTAAGGCAGACATAGTCAGTTTTTCTTTCTTGCAACCCCAAACCCTAACAAATACATCTTTTAATTGCATTAATTCATCCTACAAGTATTTGCAAACAAGGAGGATTCTGTGATGCTTTAGGACAGATACTTAGGCCAGGGTCCTTGTCCTGAATCTGCTTCTTAAGCAATATATGGCCTTGTACATCCATCTTCACTTCTCTGTGTCTCAGTTTTCTTCCTTGTAAAATGGTAGGTTGGACTAGACCTTTCTGAGGTGCTTCAGGATTTCTCCCCAGAAAATCCTCAGGGGTCTATATGGGGTGCTCAGGGGTGACCCATTATAATGGGCTCTGGGCCCCCCCACCCCATTGCAATTAGAATAGCTCAGCTTTCAACCAATTTATAGTATTGAGCACGAGATTCTTTTTTTATTGGCCCTCCGCTAAAAATAAACATTTGAAAATTTCTGGACAATATGATCTCTAAAGGGCCCTTCCAGATCTGATGTTCTGTGATTCTAAGCAGGTGGAATATTTGGTAACATCTTTTCATTCATCAGCATAATTGGGAGTGCAGGAACGTCTGCCAAAACATAATCTATATCTAAATAAAATCTTCTGTGTGCAAAACAACGGCAATGAAGGACGTTCCGGAAAGAGCAGCCTGTGTGGAAGATCTAGAGACAAACAAACCTCAGATCCCTGCTTTGCAATCCTGGCAATGCCTAGGATGTAGGTGTGGGAAAGAAAGCCCACCCCAGCTGTATCTCGTCTTTGCTGTCGTAAAGCAAAGAGTGCAAACTCCTACGCACACAGAATCTGGGCCCCGTGTTTCATTGGGCACATTCAATGTTTCATAAACTTCCAATCAGTTATTGTCAATATTCAGAAATTGGAAATACATTTAAAAATTGTGTTTCCTGGCTTCTTTTGAAAAACTGGAAGATGATGCATTGTCAGCCTTGCATTCTAACAGGACAGCAATCGACCAGATCAGGACAGCGACTGCCCCTTCCAGCCGGGGCATGTTTGCTTCCCGTTGTTTCAGGCCCAGCTACTTCTTCCATACTCCTGACCCCGAGGCCATATGCCACCTACCAGCTAGGCCTGCACTCTCACCAGGCTTTTTTGTTTTTTCCTATTGAAGAGTAATGGTAAATGATACATAAAATATTTTTTATATCCTTGTCCTTATCCAAAGTGGAGAAATAAAAGGCAGACTGAGAAAGGCAGGCTTCTCTAGAAAAAGAGAGCAGAGACAGTATTTCTTCACAGAAGTGGTTTTCCAATAGGAGTAGTTTTGCACATCCTTTTCCCCCTCTCCAGGGACATTTGGCAGTGCCTGGAGATTCTCTTGGTTGTCACAGCTAGGGAGGAGGATGCTGTTGGCTTCTAGTGGGTGCAAGTGAGGGATCCTATCGAATATCCTGCAGTGTACAGGGCACTCCACAACAAAGAATCATCCCACTCCAAATGTTGACAGTCCCCTTTGTGGATTTCTGTGGGTTTAACATGCCCTGAGACCTTCCCTCTTTGACATGACCTGCCTGGTTCCTGCCCTTCACACACGAGTGACACAGGCCTGGTGTTGATGATGAAAGAGCCATCACAGGAAGAGTAGACTCGGCCCTGATGGGGCAAGGGTGAAAACAATGATAACAATTCTGACCTGGGTGTGGCCTCCCTGGCTTCACTCTCCCAGTTTTTGCTCTTATGAAACTCATAAGCCCCCTGGGCACTATTTCCCTAGATTATGCCCAGTGTCCCCTTGCTTCGGAACTCATAGCTTATAAATGACAGGGCAAGGTCCACGGCAGGTATGTGGCAGTCGGTTCTGGGCCTGATTGCCCGGCTCTCCCTTTGATTTTGTAAAGCCATCTGTATCCCTCCTGGTACCAGTGTGTGCTTTTAACCTGAGTCTGGTGCTGCCAGGTGCTGCCAGCGAGCGCAGGGCCAGATGGATATTCTGTCCACTGTGCTGTCCCTGCAGCAAATGGATCTTGCTGGAAAGGACAAGAAACTGCTGTCCAGGAAACCCAAAGGGAACTGAAAGATACCAAGAAGGCTGAGGAAGCGAGAAGCAAAGTCAGGAGAGGTCATTTAAGTTGAACCCCCGAAACAGGCACAGTCCCTGTAAGTGGCTCCACTGAAGAGGGTCACCGTCCAAGCCCAGGGCAGAGCAACTTGGCAGCAGAGGGTCAAGGAGGGCACCCAAACTGGAGATGAAAATACTACATTGTGTCTCACTTGTAACTCTGCAGCAATCTGTCCGTTTATCCATTCATCTTTTCAGCACATTTGTATGCAGAGGGATTCAGGCCTTGAGCAAGGTGTGTGGCCCCTGTCCTCCAGGGATCCAAACCAAGCTCTGGGCTTTGCACCTGCTCGATCTCAAGCAGGTCACTTCCCTCTCGGAGTTTCCTGATCAGTAAAAGGAGGGGGAGGTTTTCCGTTTTGTAGGAGGTGATGTGAAGGTAAAATAAGACCTCCTTAGCGCAGGGCTGACTCAGACGCTCAGTCAACGCCTCCCAGATCCCATCTCCCCTTCCTTCCTCCCACAGGCACCACACAGTTCTTGCATAATTTCTGTAGCTAGCCCAGACAAGGTTGGCATCTGAGGTCACCTGCCAGTTCACACCGCATCACAAAAGACCCTCATCTTCCACAGAACCAATTCTCCTCTGTGTGGCTGGAGGGTGTTTTGTAGATGACATCATTGAAGGAGCTGGAGGCAAGTGGCCCACCAATCGGCAGGAAACATGCGTGTGATGTGTGAGGACATAAGTCCCACAGCAGCCCTGCCCTTACTCCTTTCCATAAATTCCAACTTGACTTCTTAAGCCCTCAGGGGCACCAAGCAGAAGAAGAACCCTAGCTGTTTGGGGGCGGGATGTGGGGACGGGCACTCCCTCTTATCAGGCACATATCAAGGACCTGGGACACACACGGTGATCAACTGTTATTTTAAGCTCCCACTGCTGAAGCCCCTGTGGCCCTCTAACAGATGGTCTTCAAGAAGGAGCTTGGCGTGTGCAGATGTGCCTGCCTGGATGCCTGTGCTACTCACCCAGCTTGTACCACATGTCACGGATGGAGAAGCCGATGAGCCGTCTCATGTCCCCGTACCTAGGAGAAACAACACATGTCTGCTTCAGGCTCGGTCTCAGAGATTTTCATGAAAGCCCCACTTCAGGAGACCCAAACAGGCAACCTACTTATTCAGGATTTTGTTGTATTTGGCGTGTGAGAACTGCTCCAGCTGCAGAGAGTCCTGAGTGATGAAAGCCACCGCCAGATGAAAATAGTTGTTCCACAGCTGTAAATGAAGAAGCAAAGAGCAATCATGGCGATGGTCTGCAGTGGGAAAGCGGATTAAATGCTGGGCAATGTGAATAATTTATGAAGATGGCAGAAGACAGTGGTGGAGCCAGTTGAATTCTGTGCACTGCAGTTCGCAGCCTGGCACTGACTCTGAAATGAACATCCTGGCCAAAGCAAGGACAATGGATGCCTTTCTCCAGGTGCTGACCACATCCCCTCTCTGATGACAGGGCAAGGAGAGGGATTTTAGGGCTGTTTTGAGAAAACTGTTTCATTTTGTGTTTTGAAAGACAAACAACTCACCCAGCTGAGTGCCTTGGTAGAATTAGAGATTGATGAGGCTTATGTATTTCGGGGACTTTCAGTCTCTCTGGAAGTCCTCCTTAATCTACCTAACAGCTCACAGGACCAGCCTGCAATTCATTCCGTCTTAGAATATTTTGCCTTCCCCTTCCCCTTAGTTCCATGGTTTCTAAGCGTGGCCCCGGACCAGCAGCATTGATGTCACCTGGGATCCTGTTAGTAGAGCACATTCTCTGACCCTCCCCAGCCCTACTGAATCAGACCCCAGAAATCTGGGGGTAAATAACTGCTCTGGAGAATTCTGATGCTCATTGGAGTTCAAGAACCTCTGAGGGCCTAGTTTCTATGTAGGCTTACTGTAATTTTAATGCTTACATGATCATTTGATGCTAAATGCAAGGGTTAATACTAAACACAACTCTACTGGCTTGTGGTGAAATAGAGCCAACAAAGGGTTCGCCACATGGCAAGCGCTCCAAAAGATGAGATGCAGAGATGGTGATATTGATAAAACCTAGAGCACCTGGGGAATGGGGTCTCAGTGAACTAACTCCTCTGCAAAAGGGGGAGGGGTTGTACACACTGCAGAGGACTGTGGAAAAGATAGCATGAGATGGTATGTGTAAAGGGCATGATTCTCTGTAAGGGTTCAAAAGCACTTGTTAGCCATATTGTTCTTTTCATTAATCTTGTAATTTCGTTGGTACCAAAGCAAATAGAACAACCTGGCCCTTTGGGTGCTCATGGCTATTATTACAAGATTCCAAGGCCCTACTAGGAACAGATAGGGGAGAGCTTTGCTGGACAAAGCTCATTCACTTTCAGCCCACTCTCAACACTGACAAGAGAAGGGTAACGCTAGCTAGAGAAGTCACCTGCCATTAAGACCTTCATCCTTAACTCAAGATGTCCACTGAAGATTTCAGAGGGCCAAGACTAAGTAGAAGGCAGCTCTACCCTTGGGAACATCGTTACTGCTGCCCAGAGTGCTACTTTCAAATGGGCTTGTGATTTCAGTTTCAGAAAGAAGAAAACAAGTGCTTCCTTTTTACCAGGGGCCAGATACTCTCCCATATATCCTTCCTTTCATCTCTCAAACCCTGGTAACTATAATTAGTCCCAACTTATAGATGAAGAGAATGAAGCTTGGAGGGGTTAAGTATTTTTCCAAAGGTCACTTAGTTTGTTATATATGCAGTAGATCTGGGATTTGAACTCAGGCCTTCTAACAAAGGTTCAGGATTCTTTCCACACACCATGACCAGTCTTTGGCTAAGGATGCATTAATACATATTTGTTGAATTCCTTCTCTGTGCCAGGCATTCTCTGTGCCACACATTCTCTGTGTCATCATGGGGGCAGAGTGGGTGGCTATACAGACGGCCGTCCCTCCCCTCGTGTGGCTCACATTCTATAGGGGGAATAAGGTTTTCTTTTTTGAAACTTTATCTCCCGGAGTCCAGAAGACCAAGCTGCTCCCAGGGTAGAATGAAGTAGCCTCCCAGATTGTGGAGCCTGTCAAGTCAACTCTCCACACAGAGACCAGGGGATCTTTTCAAAACAAGTTGGGTTCTATCATTCCCTTCCTCAAAGTCCTTCAGAGGCTTTCCCAAACCATTGCAATCACAACTCAAAACCTCCTGTTTCCGTAGTAACCCTGCTTATCCAAACACATGGCACAGGTCAGGTCTCCTGGCCACTCCGGCTGTCCTGCCTTCTTATTCCCCTGTGACTTGCAGGTTCTGAACACATGCTGCTTTGGTCTGTCTAAGCCCAGACATCATACCTCCTCACATTTAAGACCATATGAAACAACAAGTCAGGGAAAAATCTTGTTTCCATGTCAAAGGACATGGGAAGGGTTATTTTGGAGGTGAGAAATTCCTGATTTTAGGAAACTTCCAAAGAGTAATCAAGATACAAAAAGAAATAGATATAGGCAACATAGTTGAATTGGTATTACTTTCAAAAATAATTCCAGAAATGGTCCTCTAACACATTTGAGAACACACAGACATGTCAAACCCAGAGCCTCTTGCTAGTCTCTGTTCTTAGTCTTTCAAAAATGTTTTCTCCACCACCCCATTCCTAATCTTTTAAAAATTTAGATATAATCCATATATCATAACATTCACTTTTTAGAGTATAGAATTTAATGGTTTTTTAGTATATTCACAAAAGGTAATACAACCATCACCACTTAACAGGCATCCCCTATTTTTCCCTCCCCCTCAGCCCCTGGCGATCACTAATCTCCTTTCTGTCTCTGTGGATTTGCTCAATCTGACATTTCATAGAAATGGAGGCATAAAATATATAACCTTTCATGCCTGGCTCCTTTCATTAAACATAACGTTTTCAAGGTTCATCTGTGTTGTCATATGTATCAGCACTCCATTTATTTTTATTGCTGAATGCTAATCTATCCTATGGATATACCACATTTTATTTACCCATTCATCCATTGACTGACATTTGTGTTGTTTCTGCCTTTTGGGTCTTATGAATAATGCATCTGTGAATTTCCACATAGAAGTTTTTGTGTGGAGGTTAGTTTCCAATAGGAGTGGAACTGATTTTCCTTTGTCCTCCCACCTTGAAGAACTTTGCAGGTCATGAGATCATAGATCCCATGCCTCTTTTTTCTTAGTAGATCAGAAGTGGGGCCCCTAAGTATCTCACCCACAGCCTCTGTCCAGTTTTGCCCCGTGGAGCAATGTGGGACCCACACTGAAACTGAGTCATGATGAGTAGCTCTGTACAAAGCTGAGAGGTGAGCAGTGGCCACAGCCAGACACTTCTGGGCACTCATAATACCTCTCCTCTGAACCTTCCTTGACTCTTGCTCCCAAAGAACCAGGACAAAAGGCACTAATATGGCTTGTCAGGCCTCATTAAATTTCCAGTGTTTTCTCCCTCAACAAACTGCCTCTTCTGGGGGTGCCTGGTCTGCTCAGACTCCATAGATGTAATATGAGCATCTTGGCCTCTTTGGCTTGGCTCCCTTACTGTACCTAAGTTCTATTCCTTCATAAAGCCCAGTTCAAGATCTGTTCCTTCCTGACACCTTCCCAGACGGCAGGGCATGACAGGTCGCCTCAAGCCTTCTGAATCTGAGTAGCTCCTATATGTGCAAACACAGACGTGGGCCCAGTGTCCTACACCTTCCCTTGTGCTCCACTCACTCGCCATGACAGTAGCACCCTGTGGCTAGAAGCACAATCATCTGTGTCTCACAGACCAGGATGTGATACCAGATCTCTATTACTAGCTGGGCTGTCTTTGGTGACTTATTTGACTTTTCTAAGTCTTATTTTCCTTACCTGTAAGATGGAGAAAATAATGGCAACTACCATCATGGATTATTGTAGGGGCTGGGAAAAATAATATAAGCATGAAGTGGCTCACCACAGGTGTGGCACATGCCAAGGGCCCAGTAAGTAGAATGGTGGCATTGTCTGTAGTGCTGATTGTAGATTATTTGAATGCCCTGTCTTTCCAGCTGTAAGCAACACAAGCAAGGGTCTTTTTTTCCACTTACCTGTATCCCTAATGCCACATTCAGCACAATGGCTTAAATGGTTTGAATGTAGCTAGGCTCTAGAAAAAAAAATTATTTATTGATCACCTTATTGTTAGAGAAATTCTCCAGTTGTTACAAAAGGTCCAGATTTTTCTTTCCTCCCTGCCCCAAGCTGCCTGGTGGCATTTCTATTAAGTGCCCAGTTCAGCTGGCTCGGGGAAGCCATGGGAGCTTGAGCCAAACACATAGGTCCTTTTTCCCTGGGGGAAGAGGTGAGGTGACTTCTGCTTGGGAATTTAGTATTTTGAACTAATAAGACAATAGAAAGTTGGAACTAGAATAAATTTAAGGGTCATCTGGCCCAACTCCCTCATTTCATAGATGTTAAACAGTGAGATCCAGATAAATGACCACCCAAAGTCATAATGCTAGTGATTGTAATTAGAATTTAGTTACTTGAAATTAACTCTCAAAAAGTTAAAAATTCAATACATTACAGTCAAAAAAAGTAAATGGTAGAAAAGATTAAATGATAAAAAATTCATTTTCCATTCTACCTTGGGCCCTAGTCTAATTCCTCAGAAGAAAAAAAAATTTTATATTCTTTCCAAAAATTTTTTAAACAAACATGTATAGACAGCTCAATAGTCTGCTGTAGTTTGCTTTTTTCTCTCACAAATACATCTTGCAGATGTGTCCTTATTAACTTCTAGAGATCTACTTCACTGCCTTTTATTGCTGCGTGGTATTCTGCTATAAGGATATATTAATTTTAACCAATTCCCTGTTTATAGGAGTTTAGATTGACTCCAACTTTTTTTTCCTTTAGCATCAGGGCTGAATTCAACATGTTTGTTTATACATCTTTGTGCATGACAGACTATAACACAGGTATACATTCCTAGAGCTGGAAGTGTTCAGATATGTGCTCTATGCAGATTTTGTTGTTCTTTGTTGTCTTTGTTGTTGAACAGACACTGTAAGGTTGCCTTCCAGGATTCTATTCCAATTATCAGTTCCATGATCATGGACAAGTTGCCTTACCTCTCTGAGTCTGTTTCCTCAGCTGGAAAAATGAGGCTAATAGTACGTAAAAGGTGGTAGTTAGAAGGACCAAATGAGGAAGTCACTGCTGAGAAAACTCCTACTTCATCTTGCGATCCCAGGTAAACACTTCCTAAAAGGGCATTGGTGGTCTAGTGGGAAGCCTAGCTGCCTTCCAAAAAATCACCTCCCAGGGAAGCCTCCCAAGCTTCTGCTCTGACTAAAGCAGATCTACCCATTCACCTTCATTATACCCTGTTTTCAGGATTCATGACATGTTTTAAGCTGAACTAATGTCTCTGCTAACAGACATAAGCAACTTGCAGACAAGAATCCCTTCTTTTTATTCACTGCTGTATATCGAGTATTTAGTGTTGCGCCTAACCCGGCATGTGCTCACAGATCTTTGCTGAATGAATTCATTAAGGAGCCCAGCACTCCCTCTGTATTCTTGTTAACTTCTCCCCAGACACTATGATGTTTATAGTATTATTCTCCCATTTTAGAGATTAGGACACTGTGGCCCAGAGAAGTTAAATAACTTGCC
>RCUC01141111.1:0-70425 GCA_003697995.1 Taxidea taxus jeffersonii
AGCCCAAAGTCCACAATTTGCAACTTACAGTGCCCAGTGTTAGACAATAAAATACACACATGCACACTGTTATATAATGACTGTCTCTCACATGTCTGATGAGGCAAATAGGTAGGTACTATTACCCTTGTTCTGCAGATGAATATATGAAGGTTCAGTGATATTAATTAAGATTACTCTATGAATAACTGGTCTTCAACTTTGGTTATCTGAAATCACAGCCTGAGTTTCTTTCATTTCTACGGCAAGTATCTATTTTAAAGGTAGCATAGGAAGCAATGGAAGCAAGAGGGTAGAGGCTGATCAAAAGAAAAAGAGAGCAAGACCAGCAACAGGACTAACTTCTCAGTCTTTCTCTTTTCTATGCATTGTTTCCTATATTTCAACCAACTCTGTCCCACGCTATTGGCATTTTCTTTCTCTAATCTACCTAGCTAGCTGGATTATTAATCAACATTAAGATGTAAATGATCCCCAACATAATTTTAGTAGATAATAGTTATATACCTAATTAGGACCTAAAGATCTGCCAATGAGTTGAATGTGCTCTGGAGATTCTATATTCTACATCATTGCCTCTGTTTGTTTCACCTTCTCATTTATTTAGCCTTCTACAATTATACATGCATTCATTCATCTGACCTTATGACAGCCTTTAGGAAGCAGACACTACTCTGACGTTTATTTTACAAACAAGGAATCAGAGGCTCAGAGAACTCAAGTGACTTCCCGTAGTGACAGAGCTAGGATCTGAACTGACCTCTGTTTGATTTCAGAGTCAGAGAGTTCCTCATCACCTTGACAAATGGCTCTGCTCTACCCCAATGAGCTGTGCCACCTGGGCAGAGTATTTAATTGGCCGAGTGCATCAATTTCCTCCTTATTTGTCAAATAGGAATAGGGACCACAGGAGGTGGTTTTTTTTTTTTTAAATTTTGACCATTCAACAATATCATATAAGCAAAGTACTTACTTGTACTTATTTGATAAGTACTTATTTGATATCAAATTAGTACTTATTTGATCAAGTACTGTTATCAGCACTGGGTTAAGGAGGGTGAATTGATACAGGAAATATTCAAAATCATGGACTAACCTGGAGTTAAAATCAGGCACTTACAAGACTGTGGCTCTTTGGGGGGTGGTCTTACAATGGAGACTTTACAGCAGAGGTGTTTTCCCACTTAATGGGAGGTCTTGTTGGTGATAGGAGCCATCCCTGCAGTTTTAATTTCCTGTGACAAATAGAGCTTATCACAGATGACTGCATGGTAAAGCTTCAGTCCAAAAGTGGAACTCACTTTTGTTCATCAGGAGTTTTGATCACCCTCATTGTACCATTTCTATCTTGGAGCGGAGGTAGAATTTGGCACGGTAGAAAATCTTTTCAAGCGCGTTCTTGTTTCTGTATTATTTTACCACCCTAGTGAATATATATATATATATACATACACATATATATACATGCACATACACATGCACACACATATACATGAATATGTTTCTTGTCTCTTTTCTTATTTTTTTAGTTCCTTCACTGGGTTTCTTTAAATATATAATGATAATATATGCTGATGAAATTTGCCACCGTGAAGTCAATCTCTACAGGTAATCCCAGGCCTGATCTTGAGAAACAAAGTAATAGAATGATTACTTTGTAGTTGTTAAGCTATAAATGCGTTCATGTTCACAAAGTATTCTTAGATTTATGTAGAATCATGTGTAGTGAGTTACTGTAAAGTTTTATCATCACCAGAACTCACATTAATGTATTTTGCTTGGTTTTTAATCTCATTGCCACCTGGAACATACATTTGTTCTTCTTGATTTTCAACAGACTTCCTATTCAGAGACAGAAAACTTCCACAGAACCACCATTTTATTTTGCTATTTCTAATTTTGTCCTTTTTATCTAAATATACATTATGTACAGTTCATTTTATAGCACAGTTATTTGTCAGTGCAGCATAAATACTTCTGTAAACTTGTACCTTTTCTGTGTGAAGATCTTGAAATCAAAATAATCAACAGTAAACACTACAACTACAGCTGCAGTTTTAAATATTTTATAATCCAATCAAATTGTTTGAGTAGTAATGCATTTAAATGTTGTTATGGAATCCCCTCCAGACTTTTTAAAATGGTTACTCTGTTCCTGGGTTTACTATTTATGAAATTCATAAGGGATGACATTTTTTAATAATAGAGCATCTGACTTAGAGAGCAGTGTTTCTTCTCGTGTCTCAATATAATCTATAATTTCCTGGTCTAATTTTCAGAGGGACACATTTACAAATTATACTTTTATTAATGAACATCTATGCATCTGTTGTTGCTGCTGTAATCAAAATGACCTTAAAGGAGAAGTTTTAGCTGAGTCATTTAACATCTCTTCAGATAGGTGGATGAATGAAGAAGCCATTTTACCTAAGGCTATAAGGTATACATGAGGCCTGAAACCAAGTGTGAGCAATACATTTATAAAAGACTCAAAGCAGAGGTGAACTATAATTAGGTATAAAATATTTTAGTCCAGGTCTAGGTCCTGATGTTGTTTAAATTATTTTTGAATCACATAGGTTAGGAAAAAGAACCAGGATAGAGTCCCATTATTATTACCACTAAACATAAAACTGACATTACCTAAAGCCTTGCTATGCACAATGTCCTGGGCTAAAGCACTTTATACAATTTATTAAGATTATTTCATTCTTTTCAGATGAGGACTCTAAGCCAAATAGAGGTTACTGCCCCAAATAGTAAATGTTGGGATCTGGGCTATCTGACTTTAGAGGCTCATGTTTAGTACATATGTATTTAACTAGTACACATGTATTTAATTGTACATCTTTATTTAATGCAATTAATGGACAGAGGATATTCATTTTCTGGAGCATTCTTAAACTTTTAAAATGCTAATAGTCAATGAAATTGATTTTTTAATTTGAAAAAGTTGGAATTTTTTCTCCTAATGTATTAAACTGACCTAAATATCTAATTAAAGAATTTCATGTCTGACTTCATAAAGAGAAAGTAAATGGACAGTAACTCCTTTTGTTGGCATTTATATAGGAAAGCTAACAACTGTTTTTGTGGTTTTATTTTAACATGACTCATTCAACTAATGCTTTAGTACATACTCACATATAAATATTATTGGGCACTGTTAAAAAATACTTTCATCTTTAAACTGAAATATGATGTAGAAACAATATTTTAAGAAATATGTGTAAGGAGAGAAAATAAAGATTTGCATTCCTCAGTCTTATTAATGGCAAGATCACATAAAAATGTTCTTTATACTTTAATAGTTTTGCATGAAAAGAATTCAGTTTGGTGTTAACATTCTGTATGTCTCCCTGAAGTATCACAAAATTTTAAAAGTAAGCACGACTAGTGAAAATACCTTATCTTAATATTCTCACATCAGTATAAACATAGATGGAATATACAAAAATGCTGGATGGTGCAGTAAAGTTAGAGTACATCTCAACTTTTAAAAATATTTGGGTGCAATGTAATATGATCAAAGGAGACAGAAAAATTTTAAAGTCAGGGAGATACCTAGTTAGTGCACCAAACTGCTCTCCTTGTATTACTTTATTTTCTTGTACTTAAGTGGGATAAATTTTCACTGAAAATGGAAAACAAAGATATAGATATGTTGGCCTAGTTCTATCAAATACAATAATTTGCTGATAGTCTTTGGACAATGCAGCACATGGGAAACAATGAGCTAAACACTTCTATAGACAAAACATTTACTCTTCACACAAACTCTATAAAATGTCTATTTTCATTCTTCTTTTTTTTCCCCCCCAAAATGTCTGTTTTCAACCAGCTGAGTTTTTAAAACTCATTTGGCTCAATGACTTACTTATGGTCATATAAATAGAAATAAATGGTAGGGTCAAGACTGAGTTCCAGGTCTCTCTACCCAAATCCTGTGTGTTTTGGCCCATTTCGTGATGATCTCTGAATGTTCCATGAGTAAATGCATTTCCTTCATCATTCCCCTCATTCAAAGCAATTTGTGTGCCTGAATTATATGCCCTGGATTTTTCAGTATGTCAGAAGCTAGTTGGCTGCCGTAAAATACCGTGGTAACAAAAGCCACTGCTCCTTAGTCAAATGACTAATGTCCACCTGAACTATAAGGAACCCTTTATACAAAATTACTTGGTGTGCATCAAATGCACACTTCTCACTTCTTCCCTGAGTCCTTCTGTGGTTCTACAAGGAGCTTTGTCCCTAACTTAAGGGATGCTCTTCTGTCTTGCATCTATACTACCTTCCCAATCAGATTCATTACTTCACTCTCTCCTCAAACTGTAGTCTTTCCTATTGAAAAAATTCTTCCTTGTGGAGAGTGTCCATGCTATCCCTCTGATGAATTCTAACCCAAACTCCAGGCATTGACTGAGACTTCTTTCACAGATTTATTTCCCTGAGACATTTCAGGTTTCTTGTCGACCATGTCCTTTCACTCAAAGTATGGCCCCAGATGTCTGACTTCTTTAGGTAAGTTACATGCTTGCTTCCCCTGTAGACTTACACCAAATTTCAGTGTTTTTCCCATGCAGAACTTCAATTAGCTCTTTTGCTAGCCTCATCCTTAATTCTTTATACAACCAGCAATTTAGAATCTGACTGGTTGATATGAACTTAAGTCAATTAATACCAGGCATTCATAAATAATTCCAGTATAGTCTTATCTTCATTTTGTAATATAAATCCATGCCTTTTTATAGGACCCAGTGAAGCTCCCTGTATTAGTTTGTTCCATTCAATAATTACTTAGCAAGGACCTATTACGTGCCAGACACTCTTCTGGGAGAGCATGTATGTGTCTTATGAATCACAGTACACCCGGTGAGTAATACTGTATCTTATATGTAATAGGTCATTCGACAAGGTTTGCTGCTTGGCTAGGTGCTAAGAAATTTAACAGTAACATCCTCTGACCCTCCCTGCAGTAATCAGATTTTGATCTGATTTGTTTTTCAGATTTTGGTCTAGTTTGCCTGTAATTAAATGTTCATAGAGTCCTGAATCATATCCATAAGTGTAGTGATGATCAGTGCAAGATATCCGTGCTCAGTGATGCATATTAGTTATGCTAATGCCTCCATCAAGTTTCTCTGGGTCTTGTATGTGTCACTTTCCCTCTTCTAGGATTTACCTCTTTCAATGTGACAGGGCAGCTTTAAAAGAAGAGAACAAAAGTGCAAGTCCACTTAGTAGTTACAGAGTGAATTTACTTTGTGGCACCAAGGGACCCCTGACATTGGACATGGGTTGGCCAGAGCTGGTTTCTGCAGCCATCAGAAAGTATCAGCTTCCACCATCTGTGATGTCAGTATCATCTGGTAATTCACACCCTTTGCACCTAGTACAAAACTGTAGCTAATCTGAGGAGAACAGGGCAACTGATGTCACCCATCCCAAAAGGTATTATGAAAAGGAAAGGGGAGGAGATTAAACAATTAATAATTTTTATTGTATATTTAATATTTTGGAAAACACTCACAGGGGACATTTGAGCTGTCTAGGTTTCTTTGCTGAATACTTCTTAAGGCTTTTAACATGCCAGTATTAACTGTGACTCTCCAAGAAAGGGGTATAAGGTTTAGCATTAGCAAAATGTATTTTGACCATGGAACTCTTTATTATTCTTTTTCTCAGAGCATCTCTAAGAACAAGTGTTCAAAGAAACTTGGAAACTCTGCTTGAGGAACTCTGAAACAGGAGCCACAAAATGCATACCTTATATCAAGATGTTCTCTGAGAATCTGAATCCAAGCTATGTTGCTAATATTACATGGCGTAATATGTAGCATGAAGTAATTGTTGTGAATTAAGGATATGATTTTATTTTCATATTTCACTGATGAGGAAACTGAGATGTAGACAATACAATTAGATTTCCCATGGTTTCTCTGTTTCTTTTTTACAAAGCAAAACAAATATTACAAAACAAACAAAAAGAATCTAGGTCTGTCTGACTGGATCTGACAGCCATTCCCCTATACTGTGCATTTGTCACTGGCTCTCCCTGGGCATTCAGGATAGAGAAATACTGTTAGTCTACACCCCTCCTGCTCACAGGCCATAGCAGATGTACCAAATCCGAGTTCTAGTGTCAGCACAGAATTAGCCCCTGAGGTGTCACAGAATGACATCAACTGGAGAACTTGCCCAAGAGTTTAATTCACGGCCTCCTTTCTTGCCCAGATGGGAGGATTGGCTTTGGAAGCGACAGCAGGTTTAACCACCACTGCTACCACCACCTCTACCAAAGCCACTGGTATTTATCATATGTGGGGTTTGAAAACAGACATTTATAGGGGCGCCTGGGTGGCTCAGTTATTAAGTGTCTGCCTTCGGCTCAGGTCTTGATCCCAGGGTCCTGGGATCCAGCCCTGCATCAGGCTCCCTGCTCAGCGGGAAGCCTGCTTCTCCCTCTCCCACTCCCCCTGCTTGTATCCCCTATCTCGCTGTCTCTCTCTCTCTCTGTCAAATAAATAAATAAAATCTTTAAAAAAATTTACAATCATAAATGCTTTATCTCATTTAATTTTTCCTCTCAATCCTATAAAGTTCGTAAGATTATAAAGAAACAGATTCAGAGAAATTAAACCAATAATCAAAAGTTAAATAATTAGTAAACAAAGGAGCCAGAGATCAAATCCAGATCTGATTGACTGCAAAGCCCACAAGCTTTTCACTAACCATTTTGTCTCCAAAATCTACACAGATAATCCCTGTATAAATTTCTCCCTGGGGCATGAATGGCTTGGGGTATGAAAGTGCCATAAATTTCCTTTCTCTACAAATTTACCTATTTTCAAAGCTGAGCATTGTGTTTTATTGTCATAATCTAGAAGAGAAGAAAACAGGGGAGTCAGCATCCCGGCAATTCTGATAGAATGCACCTTGACTCTGTCAAACTCCAGAAGCTGACCTTCCTGTGTGCTGAAGATCAGCATGGAGAAAGGGATTTATTTGGAGCTGTTACAGCCCTGGCATTTAGGCAACCCTGTAGGAGTTGCTGCTAGGTGTTATTTTGTAGGAAATAAACCAATGATGGAATCCCCATGGGACTGTTTCCTTCTACACCAATCCAAGGTTTTAAGTACTATGGGCTTATTTTACTCATCAGGTTAATTATAAGTGATTTGACACTATAATCTGGAAAAAACTTTTTATTTTTTTGATGGGTGGACTCTGTGGATAAAACATTCTTTTTCTGATTCTAGAGTATCTGCTTTTATGGCTTATAGGATTGATAATTTTTCTTTTTTTTTTTTTTTACATTTCACAAAGCTTCTAAGATCTGAACACAGATGATGGCGAGCAAAGATAGAGGTTCAAATGAAACTATTCAGGAGGTCAATAATTTAACACTTTCAGAAAGTATGTAATATCAATTCTCACACAGATCTCTAAGATAAATTTCTTCATTAAAAATCTATTAAGAGTTAGAAGGAATTTATTAAACAAATTATTAATATTTCAGGGTGCTGCTAAATAGCAAATTAAAACAAAGCTAAAATAGCACAGGAAAAATATATTTCATGATTAAAAATGAATTTCCACTTGACAATGAATTTTACCAAAGGCTAATTATTTCTCAAATATTTCAGTTTGGAATCTTAATCTTTTTTTTTCCAATGAATTAACTAGTAGTCTTTTTTTTTTTTTAATCCAGTACTTGGGTCATGTGTTTCTTTCAGAAAGAAAGACACACATACACACCTATTGACCATTTCTATTCACTATTATCTTTACAGATGCAAATCACCACAAATTATAGTAGAAGAGTAATGCCAGCTTTTCTTCCTCTTGGTCACTGTGTATAACCCCTGATAACCTTCAGTTTACCCTTGGTATTTCAGTTTATAACAGTAGGTGTGTAGTCTATATGTGTAAATAATAAAATGTTGAATGTATGACAGTGTTAAAGTTCATTAGATGTGCTTTATATCAAATCAAATGAATTTGACCAATAAACTTAATCAAATATGGTTTTGTCACAAACTACTTTGAAGAACCAGTCTTTAAATCAGGTCAAATATTTGGTTCAATTTATTAAAGACCTGTTAAGTGCAGTGACAACATTTGGTTCAGTTAGTAACAACATGGTAGTGTGAGGGCTTCTAGGGGGTTTATTAAGAGCCAGTCACTTGAACTCAAACATTTTTGAAGCATTACTTTTTACATGCAGAAACAATGGAATTTGTTTTGTTTTTAATGCTTTAATCCATCCATCCATTATATATGTGTCCACCGAGTATTTCTTGATATCTTATAATAAAATACTGTAGATGTCTCAGAGGGACAGTACTACAAAACTGTGACTATTTTCAAAATAGCTGATGGATCAGTCAGGAAGACAAGCAAAGTCAGAGCTGCTGATTTCTGAATTTTGTCAGACATGGGGTTATAATAGACCATGGAAAACAATGTGTGGCAAAAGTTTTGTCCATTTTAAGAGACTCTTGAAAAATAAGAAGAATATGGGTATGTTGAGGACCATATTCTAGAATGGAGGAAATAGCGTATTATCTCTATGAGGACAACCATAGAAGTAGCAACGATTCTGGACACAAGTTGTGAATTGAAGAGTATCAATAGGTGTAGAGGGCGTTTAGAATATTTGACGTGATCATAGTTGCTTTATTTTTTTCTTTTTTTTTCATAGTTGCTTTGTTTAGAAATGTGAGATGTTTATTGAACACAGGGGAGATTATGACAAAAACCCTTTTGATAACAATTAATATGGTACAGAGCAGAGGTGGCATTGGAATTGAAAGAGAAGAGACAACTATGACAGTTACTGGCAATGTTCCAGCATAGGCTGCTGAAAACTTTGCAGGAATGTCAAAGGAAAATGAAGCATAAAACAGCGAGAGGGCTAGATTTTAAAGTCCCTTCTAGCCAAAAGTTAGAGAAATAGATTAGTACCCTGGGCTTCGGGTCCCACTCTCTAATATGCATGTTGGTTCCACCACTACTGACTATGAGCTTGGATGAATTACTTAGTTCTCAAGTTCTCCATGGTTTACTCATGGGCAAAACCAAAGTAATTTTAGAATCCATTTCATCACGTTAATGTGAGATTTAAACAGGGTAGCATCTATGAAGCCATTAGCACAAGGCTAAAAACAATAAAGTCCTTAATAAATGTTTGCCTGGTGGGGCACCTGGGTGGTTCAGTTAAGTGTCTCCCTGGGATCAAGCCCCACATTAGGCTCCCTGATCAGCGGGAAGCCTGCTTCTCCCTCTCCTACTCTCCCTGTTTATATTCCTTCTCTCACTGTCTCTCTCTCTGTCAAATAAATAAAATCTAAAACAAAAACAAAAACAAAAAACCACAAAAAATAACCAAAAAACCACACAAAAGTAAAAAATAAATAAATAAATGTTTGCCTGCACTATTATTCCAGACATTAAGGTTCTGAACTATATCAACAGAAAGGGGAGAAAATGGGTTAGGTAGGGAAAGCAGTGCTGAGGTAGGATTCAAGGGATTTGGAAACTCCTTTGATCATTAAATGTAGATCAAACTGGGATAGAGGACCAGGAGAAAGCAGCAAAAACTAAAAGTTTTGGGAATGTATAGCTATGAGGATTGGATTGCTTCTCTATTAAAAATTAGAAAGGGAGCTCCCCCTCCCCCCAAAAGAGATTTTTTCCTATAATTTTCTTTTGTGAATTGACAAAGTTTTAAATACTTAAATTTATGAATTAAAACATTTATTTTTGTGAACAGAACTGTTTTTAAGTTGTTTGCTTCTATTTGAGGAAACAATCAGGCATTTGACTTTTTTCCATTTGAGCTAAAAATCTTAGACAAAAGTGATCCTTTCAACATGCCTACGGACACTGAATGAGCTTCTGTACTTGGTGCAACAGCATAGACTAGTGGCAGGAAGGAAGACTGTAACTAGGAGGTCTGGGATACTGCGTACTTTTTCATCATACCTAAGGCCTGTTTTTAAGCTACAATTAGAACAAACTAATCTAGAGCTGTGGAAACAGACCAATTGACAAAACAAAGCTAGTTTAAGGGCTAGTTATTTTAATAACATAAGGCTTATTTACTAACGGCTAGGAGTATTTGAAAAAGGCTTTTTTGTTGTTGTTGTTTTTGACTGCTTCAGAAATAGCTTGATAATAAAGATCACATATTCAAATGTGTTAAAAAGTACTTCTTTTTCCTCCAGTTGAAAGCTTCAGCTATTTTAAAGAAGTCATGCATTAAAACCTTTATTAGCTTTTCATTTGTACCATGGGGGATAATGATGTCATTGAATTTTCTTACCCAGATAGGTGCTGTGTATCAATCACTGAACATTTGTGTGCTCTACAGAGGGAAACAAAATTTACTAAGACCCAGATTCTGAATTGAGAGGTTTATAATCAAACACGTATACAACTGAGACAATACGCACGAAAGAAATAAGTGCTATTTTATTTATCTAAAGAGCCATGGAAATGCAGAGGATGAAGGGATTAATTAAACTTTTGGGGGCACAAAAATCTTTGCAGGATTCAGTACTCAGGATATTGCTTGGCACAGAGTAGACATTCAATAAACATTTGCTTAATATATGATCTCTAAATATATTAATTTCTCTAACCTTTGTGGTTTAAAACAACCATTGTTTTATTTCTCATGGGCTCTGTGAGTGGGAGTTTAGAAGGGGCTCTGCTGGATAGTTGTGACCCAGAGTCCCTGTTGCGGTTACAGTCATATGATGACCAGAGCTAGAGAAGTGAGAGGCCGCAGCAGCTGAGGGGTCCTAGACATCCCTCTCTCCCTGTCATCTCACAACCTCTACCTGGTTTCTTCTTTTGGGTGCTAGTTTAGTCTCCTTCACAGCAGAGTGGCCTCTGTGCAATTGGGCTTTGTACAAGCTTTTAAGAAGAAGTATTTTCATTAATAAAGCAGAAGCTTCACGGTCTTTAGCAACTTGGCCACACTCTGTTAGTTGAGACAATCACAAAGCCAGTCCATTTTTAAGAGAGGGTACACAGCCCTCCTCTCTTGTTGAAAGTAGTGTCCAAGTTACATCTAAGATGAGCAAGCAGGAGGGAGGTGTTGTGGCTACTTATGAAAAATAAAAATCACCGTAGTGAATTCAGTATTAGTTTCTAAGCTATGTAAGTAGTGTTCTTATAGAACACTCTTTTTTGCCTCTTTTTGTTGTTTTATGGAACATGTCGTGAAATATGAAAAAAAAAACTTAGAAGTGGATTTGGAATCAGAAGTCAGTATAGATGACTTCTGAAACTCTCAATTTCTACTCAGTTTCTCCTAAATGCATGTTCTTTAATGTGTAAAGCCTTCATTTAGGTTGTGTCTATAAGATTGTATGCTAAGCATCGGCAAATTAAATAACCTTTCTAATTAAGTCACTGCCACAACAAAAAATTAATCTATGAAATCAACTGTTTGGCATCATATAACAACAACAACAAAACAAACAAACTGAAACAAAGACAAACAAATATACACACACAAAAGCAATCCCCAGAAGCAAACCAAGATAAAACTTACCACATGTATAATTTACTTTTCACTTGTCAACAAGTTGCTTTGATATGGCATAGAAGATAAAGTCTTATTTGAAAAAGAATACATCTCAGATTTGATTTTAGCAAAGAGTTGCATGAGGGTTACAATTAAATGGGTTTTGTTTAAGCTCACATGGTAAAGAATCTCCCGAGTCCAAAAGCTTCAGGAGACACATGGTATATTTCAGGCCAGTAGGATATCACCTGATGCCCCTGAACAGCATCCTTCCCCTCGTCCACTTTGTATGTACCTATACGAACTATAGGAGCACTGAAAGCCAGTCGTATAAATTACAATACCTCTAATGACTAGAAGCATGGTGGTAATTTCTTGTGATCATGTGACCACAAAAGCCATTTAGTGGAAAATGTGAAATAACAAATGTTTCAGTAATGTTGTCTGATGTCTGGAACTTACACCTCACAAAGGGAGCTGTCAACCACGTATGTGTATTATTAGTTTTAAACTGGAAAGGCAGCAGCTCATGTTTTCAAAGTTTTCATGATGCTTTTGGGATTACAAAAATTTTGACTTCTAAAAAACCTACTTTCAACATTTTCCTTTAAAAAATTAAGTAGCACATGTAAAACTTAAAGGTTTTTAAATATGATTTGAAGGGTGCCTGGGTGGCTCAGTGGGTTAAAGCCTCTGCCTTCGTCTCAGGTCATGATCCCAGGGTCCTGGGATCGAGCCCCACATCGGGCTCTCTGCTCGGCGGGGAGCCTGATTCCCTCTCTCTGTCTCTGTCTGTCTCTCTGCCTACTTGTGATCTCTGTCTGTCAAATAAATAAATAAAATCTTTAAAATAAATAAATAAATATGATTTGATTAGGGTTTTAGGACAGGGAAACAGTCTGAAAAACTATTTTGCTCTCAGTTTATTATTATAGGTATGGGAAAAGAAGCTTATTAAAGGAAATATTCTGAAAATGGCATCTGAATGTAGACACAGCTGATACAGAAAACACAAATTTTTTATATAAGTCATTATTAAAATATTTAAACATGAACTGGTGTTTAAGGTATAGTATTGCTACTGGAATCTGAAGGTTGTTTGTTGCTGAGAAACTGGGTACTGACTTTATTTTCAAGAGGTTTTTTGGGTTGTTATAAATACCTCATAGCATCACAAGAAGTAATAGCTCAGCATCTATCTCTCCAGCTGCAAATACCTTTTCAGTTCATTCATCTCCTTCATGTGTTCTGAGCTGCTAGATTCAGACCTGGGGAAAAATATTTTTCTCTTTTTCTGCAGTATTTCTTGCTTTGTTTTAGTTACCTCAATAACTCTTTCCCTTTGTTCTACTTTGGAAGGCACAGCCATTAAAGAAGTTCACAACTTACATTTTCTGTCTGAGGCCCAGAAAAGTTTCTCAGCATTTTCTCAAAGGCACCTGGATAACCTTATCACTTAGGAAATTCAGGCCTAAACTCCATAATGTTTTAGCTAAAAATAAGTATCTGATTCCTTTCCCATGGCTTCAACAACCTTCTGGGTAGCAATGCTGGGTATAGAGAATCATGGAATGTAAAAATCATAACTAAAATATTTGTTCTGGCTCATTCTATTGGTACTCTCATTTTTTCCCCCTTTTAGAGTCATTATATACTTTCATTTTCGATATTAAAAAAATCAGTACTTTTGACATTAAAACTCAAATTTTAACAAAATAAAAGTGGGGGGGAACCCCAAGATACCGTCTAAGGGAAACCTATCCTGCCCTCCAGCCTCTCGCCGGAACAGGTCCTAGACCTGTGTGCCCTGAGGTGCTCCCAGTCACATATATGGATATGTATATACTGGGGGCCCTCATGGACAGGCTGGATGTGGGAGGCGGTTGGCTCAAGAGCAAGTATCAAAATAGTTTTAGAAATGACTGTCCAGCCCAGCACAGGCATTAGAAAAATATTCTTTGCAAAGGAAGGTGGGAAGAATGGTGTGTAGAATAGGAGATGGCACAGCTGCTAGCCTCAGCTCTTTTCTCCTTGTGGCACTGGGCCCCCAGGGTAGCCAATCTGAAGGAGCCAGTCTGAATCTGCCCCGGAGGCCCTGGGCTGAGTACTGAGCCCACACCCTGAAGCTAGGGTGGGCAGATCTGACTGGAGCCCACAGATTAGCAGGTATTTGTTCAAGGGAAGGGCCAGGCAAGAGCCAGGGATGCTGGATCCCAGCTCCTAGTGGGGTAGGTGGCTGGTAGCTCTGGCCTTCCTCATTTGACCAAGATAGCGCAGGCTTGAGCCTCTTCTTACATTAGGTTCCCCATATTCTTCTCAGAATCCTCCGAGGAGCCCAGGAAATCTTTCATGTCCTTCATCCTGCCATCTCCTGTTGTGTCCAGGTGTGGTGTAGGCACTGGTGGCCAAGTCCATGGACATGTGCAACAGGATGGCCTCTGGTGGCTCTAGGGTTGTCTGCTGCCTTGCTGTGGACAGGACCAGGGCTCCTATGGCAGCTTCATGGGGCCAGCATGATGCCCGGAGTCCCATTGGCTTGGCTCAGCTTGGGTGACTCTGGGAACCTGTAGCTGGCATAGGCTAGATCATGCAGCCTGCTAATGTCCAGATAGGTGAGCAGCTCTGTGATGTTCTGGGCACTTAAGGAGAAGTGTACAGATTCCGACTGGGAAAATTGGGTAGAAGACCGGACTCCGCAGAAGGAAATGACGCTGATGTTTTCCTTTCAGATGCAGGAATAGTGATTCTGGGATCACAGGCTAGGGATGGATGTCATTCAGGTTGGTGAGGCAGGCCCGGTAGGTCTTCGTGTATAGTCCTTACAGGCCACACTGGCAAAAGTAGCCAGTGCCATTTTGCGCAGACAACAGTCCTTGTGGTCGGTCTCGACCTTGAACTCCGCGCTCACCTTGGGCATTGTGAACACCTTAAACTGCTCCACAGAGGCAGTGTGCAAGGCGTGGTCGCCCTACATGTCAGGGACCTGCACCAGGTCCGGTGACGCCACCCAGAAGGCAGGCACGCACGTCCTGCACAGTGAAGCCACCGCGGGTGCGCAGTGCGTGGGTTACACCTCCTTGCCGGCTCCTCCCACTGTTCCGACCTTGTTCCCGCCGTTTGCACCGCCATCGCGTAGGCAAATGTAGAGCCAGAGCTCTCGCCACACAGAGTGGGCTGCATATCCAAGGAACGTGTCAGGAAGAAGAGGCAGCGCATAGTGCCGGAGAGGGAGTGTTCAGCCAGCAGGGCTCACTGCCAGGCTGCGTGAGCATCACCATCTCGCCCTCGGGGCGGGCCTGCTCTACCCGTGGTCCTCCTGCCACTTGAGGTGAGCATTAGCTGCCGCTTCCTGCCTGAGACGTGGCACTTCCTGGTGAATGGTTGCACAGGAAAGACCGGCACAGTGACCTCTTGAGCACTTTCGTCCGGGAGCACAGCCCCACGGTGACCAGGGGGTTGTTGCGGCTGAAGGAAGCACTTGGCCAGCAAAGGGCTCTTGCACTGGTAGTTGAAGAGGCCATAGGCATGACTGGTGCAAAAGGCTACAAGGCTCCTGAGGCGTCATTCGAAATGGAGCATGATGGATATGACAGCAGCTGGTGGCAGGCACTGAACCAGCACATGGGGCTGGAAACCAGAGGATGAGAGCTCAGCCACTGGTGGCCCTAATATGTGAAGCCCTTGCAGTCCTGGAGGAGGACCACACTAGCCGTGCTGACCACCTGCTCTTTTGGTTGCTTAGCTCCAGCATCAACAGGTAGCCTGCAGTGCCAGTCACCACCATCTTGGCTGTGTACTTGCAGAGTGCCAGGACTCTGGGCGGGAACTGCAGAAGGGTGACCAGTCGTCTCCTACCTGGGACTGGCCAGGCTATGGACATGCTTGCAGTTTGCCTGCAAGAGGATAGCTATGCTAAGCTTGTAGTGTGGCCACAGTGCCATGGCTAGAGATGTCCTAGAACTGCACTGTGTGGTCCTCACTGCAGGTGAGCAGCAGACCTCATCACCATGGCTCCTGGGCCAAGTTCTGGCCCCTGGTGACAGACCAGCTCAAAGTGCTGGAGGCTGGCTAGGGGCGCTGCAACTCACCAGAGCTTACAACATGGACCCACAGCTTGGCAGGGACGTTGGCAGAAAGGGGCCAAGCACGTAAGCCAAGGGTATCTCTGTCTTAATGCTGAATACATACAGGAGAATAATTTTTCTATATTTTAACTACACCATTTCTCCATAGGTTATTTAGCTGCCACAAACAAACACGCTGGGCATCCAGTGAGCATTTGGGCCTAAGTCTTTATTTGAAACAGAAGCTAGGTACAAAGAGAGTTGGAGGAATCAAGAGTATTCAAGATGGATTCTACCTGAGATATCTGTACTATGAGACATGGTCTAGTTCATACCAACAATAGTTGTTATATCTACCAATTTCTAAGTCACTTTCATATTAAAATTGTAGCTGAGGTAAACGTATACCTAAAAATAGGTATGCCTACACCTAAAAATGCCTTTAATCACTTCTGTGTTAATTTGAGAGGAGAGTTTTGCAAATCAGGGAAATTTAATTTTAGGATCCCATTCAGTTAAGCCTAGTTTTGGAGTTTTGGGTTTTGCTTTGACACCTTATAATACAATTAGGGCTTTTAGGACCAAAGGAAAGTGATAACTACAGAAGAAAATGATGACAATTCTAACATTCAGTAGATTAAAATGTTTTATGTACATGATCAAACTCACTACAGTAGTTGTGGAAATAAAGGAGAGAGGAATTTGCTATTTGTGTTTTATACCGATGTCAGTAGTATTAAATGATTAAAGAATATATAAACTTTCTTTTCATCATCAGTGGTTTCCTTTAAGGAAGTTTTTCAGGTAAGCATCCTAGCATGTTCTGTTTTCCACTTGTTTATCATTAAGTTGTCATGTTTTATTCTTTGTTTCAACTGGGTGATGTTAAGGGATTGATGGTCCAGTACATAAACAAACTGATGAGAGGAGCTAGAGAAGACACCAGGAGGCTCCTGAGGAAACCTTTCTTACTGACATTTCCCTTATGAACACAACATGCCTACAAGCTGTTACTGAATCAAGAAGATATTGCCAAATGGAAGTTTGAAATTGACCCCCCCCCCGACGTACACACACATCACAGGTGCAAAAATCCTGCATGGAGTTGACATCTGTCTACCACTTTGGTTCCTAGACTTTGTCACTAACTTCACCAATGTGCAAATATAAGTACATCAGCTTTCTAAGAAAGCTCCTATTGAATTACAAATACTACACTATAATTTCCAAGTTAGCGCAATAATCCATAAACATTAGCATTGCTCCCAAACTATGCTGAGTATACAAAATAAATCATGAGTCACAAAATACTTGCTACAAAGCCAAGCCCATCCTTCACATGAACAATTTTCAGAAATCCAGACTTATGAGCAACACTTGCTTAAAATTTTTAGAACTTTTCCTGCCCTTTGAGACCATCCTTCAGCATCAGGTTCAGCTCCTACAATGAACTGAACACAAAGCTTAAAGATGAATAAGCCTAAATTAAGATAAATGATTAGATTTTCAGTTAATAGTTTGGAAGAGCATACTGAAGGAAATGTCATGTTACTTCATTTTCTGAGTTCCGGTTTTTGCTTTCTCGTATATCCAAATGCATACATATACAGACACAGACACACATACACCCACTTCTTGATTTCTCTTGACTTCTCTAAAAATGGGTTGACATTCTGGATTCACCGATTTTCAGTGGCATAACCAAAACTTTCTCAATCAGGAATTTTAAAAGTATATCTTCTGGGAGCTCCAGTCATTCTTATCAGATTTCCTTCTACATAGACATAGGTTCCCTTTGATAGTCAGGTTCAACGTGAACATATTTGCTATCAGGTAGATGTCAACATGTTTTAGTTTTATTTTTTAACAGCAAAACAGCCTAGATTTTCTTTGTAATTTATTTCTGGTATCAGTATCATTCCATTTTCTCCATGCTGCCCTTTTGAAGTGCATTTAAATCTTCCTTAAAATATAGTGAGCACTCTTCTAGAGAATGCCTCACTTTATTTTAGTTCCTTTGATTTGCAATGCATAGCTGTAGCAATACATTTCAACATATTATTTGTTTTCATCACTGAAGCTCTTTGTTGCAAAGAGTTCTCAGAAGTTTGCTTTTTGGGATAACTTCCTACATTATCATGTTTCTACTCAGAACTCTGCTATAATTTACATACTGCTATAATTTACATACAATTTAAATTGTCTTCATTGTATTATATTAGGGGATGGCCAGAGAAGATTCTAGGTTTTCAAACTTCTGTGTACTTACTGCATTAAGGGGAAAAAGTGCCATTTCAAAGTAAAAACTTAAGACCAAATGGGGGCAGGGCAGTGGAAGAATCATGTGTGGTGTTAGCAGTGGTAGTGGAGGCATGGGGATAGGCACTGTGGTCAAGGGACATTTCATGCCTAAAAGCAAGCCCCTGATAATTTTGCAGAGAATGTTGTATTGATGTTGCTCTAAATGCTTCTTATTCTTTCTCAATTGAATTCATTTCAAGTCCAGTAGAATGGGAGATGATGCTTTTTCTTGGGGACCCAATCCATCATTGCCCTGAGCATGCCAGAACAGGTGCCAAGAAATGGTGGAGTTTAGATTCTACTTCTGGAAGGATGACATAACTTGGTAACTTCCTTCCAAGTGATCCTTTAGGTAACATGTCTTATAAATCTCTCAATAGCTAAGGTAGTTAAAAAATATATGAGAAAACAACTGTGGGAATAAATGTATTGTCCTCAGTGACAAGTGTTTTGACCACTAAACCACTTCTAAATTCTCAAGATGATACATTTATCTGTGTGTGTGTGTGTGTGTGTGTGTGTGTGTGTGTGTGTGTGTTACTGGTACTTAATGCCGTGCTGCCTGCTAATTTAGTTTCATCTACAGTCTTGGAATGATTTCTTTTCTTCCATGATCCAAGTCATTACTGTGAATAATTAAAAAAGCAGGGCTCTACCCTCTTGGTAACATCTTTCCACCTTGAAATAATCCCACTGGTTGGCACTGTTGTGGTCATGCCTGACCCTTCACCCAGTTTTAAGGCTTGTTTGCCAGCTGTCTGCCTCATGCAGCTCTGTCCTTCCAGCACTTACTATTCTTGTTGAAATGTTTCCTGACAACGTAAGTATACTATTAAATGTGCATGCAGTTCCTCACCATGTTCCTCCTTTGTGCCAATTATGTATCTTGATTTAGTCTTTTGTGTCTATTTTTTCCTGACTTACACAGACTTTTTTTCTCCAGCAAAACTGAATTTGTACAGCAGCAGCTAGTGTCCTGTCCCGAATGTTTTCTCTCCTGTCTTTCAAGGTGTGAGTTTAGTGCCAGACTTTTCCTTTTCCATCCTGCGTAGACATTCTGTGACACCTATTGTCTCCATTATTTCTAGAAGATGCCCAATAAATATTTACAGAATTGAATATGTCTTTCTTTCATAAAAATATAAACTCATTGGGGACAGGGACTGTGCCTTAGTGCCCCTTGCATTAGTGCACGTGGCATTAGGCATTTTTAAGACATGTTTTTTGGTTCACAGATTTTTTGATAAGTTTGAGGAACTATTTCTCTTGATTTATTTTGTTTGTTTTTGTTTTTTAAGAAAGGTCAGATTTTTGATTTGTCCAAATCTTGTAATTCTTCTATTTTAGATAGTAATTCCTCAGGGGGACTCAGTTATTTCCCTACCATGTCACTGTCCAATGTCTGGTTCCCGTAAGCTTTGCTGTGTGTGTATCTTCTAGGGGGAAAAACAAGCCCTTGTCCAGTCTTCCACTCTGTGGAAATAACTGAAAGGGCAATAATGTGGCATTTGTTAGATTTTTAAAATGGAAGGAAGGGGAGGCTTTTAATTGTATGGGAAATTTAATTAGATTTAGACTAATTAAATTCATTTTTTATATTAACATGTTCACAAATATTATTGCATCTCGTTAGATTTCATTCTTCCAGCCTTACTGAACAATATTCAGTAGTAGTTTCAGATTACAATAAGTTCATTATGAAGATAAGGTGGAATTAGTGTAGGAAGCTCAGCTGGTTGAAGGGGTCTGTACTTTAATTACTGCAGAGGGTGTGCATATTAATTACAACACAAGTGATATTTACTGTACCTCAGGAACATATGACAGGGTAGAGATACTGACAGCACCAGCTAATAAACTCAGTATGATAATGAGGAGAAAAGACCATAAAAATAGAAGGAAATAAAATTATTCATAAAGTATATTGATCCCAAAGTAAAGACATTAAGCTCTGATGAAGGGCAACAAAAGGGAAGCTCCTCACTTTATCAAACAAATAACCAAAGTAGAGAAATGTTAGCAGGGAGACAGATTGTGATTATACTGGTCACGTGATCACACTCCAGAGAGTACACGGGAGCCATAACACGGGAGATTTTTAATAAATCAGCAGAAAGCCATACTGTCACCTGCAGGAAACGAGGTCGCTGTGGACAGCTCCATAGAGAAGTCGAATGTGCCAAGGTGTAAACTGGAAGGAACCACAGGTACACAAAATTTGGTTCAAGAGCCACGGTCCCCTCTGAAAAAACTAAGGATGCGCCTAAGAACCCTGTGAGAATTACTCTCAATAGCAACCTGGGGGAACCTCATCCACTTTTCCCTGTCCTTAGAAATCACCAACTCTGATTTTGAGATGGCAAAAGGGAACAGTTGGGGGTCGGTTGGAAAATTTTTCCCAGTAAATGCTCAATTACGCCATGATCCTGTCTGAATCTACACAGCCCAAAGGAAAGTTTGAATTTTGGCCTAGAGTGATTAAATCTAAGATTTGCTTTCTTTTCACATGGGCCTTCCAAAGAAATGGTCATTTCTTAAAACAATTATTAAATCGACTACCAACATTTACAAACAAGCTCATTTTAGGAAAAAAAAAAACTGGCTAAAGTGCTCATTCTTAATTTACATCAAATAATTACTATAGTCAGGTTTCTGCTAAGTAATTGTAATTTTCAAGTTTCTTAGTCAAAATCTGCCACAAACTGTGCTTGTAGTTGAGTTATTATCAATAGAAAGTACATCAGTTACCTATTTATTTTAACACATGGAATAATGATGTTGACCAAACTCTTAAAATTGCTCTAAGTTAATTTTGTGAAGAAAACAATGTGCTGTAGGTATATATATATATATATATATATATATATATGAATAGTGATTTTAATATATATTGGTAATATGTGATACATATTTGTACATATGAACTCGAATCTGTATGTAATAGAATATGCAGTTCGGGTTAAAACACCTCAAAAAAATAATAGCAGGGACGCTTGGGTGGCTCAGTTGGTTAAGCGGCTGCCTTCGGCTCAGGTCATGATCCCAGCGCCCTGGGATCGAGTCCCACATCGGGCTCCTTGCTCAGCAGGGAGCCTGCTCCTCCCTCTGCCTCTGCCTGCCTGTCTGCCTGTGCTCGCTCTCTCTAATAAAAAAAAAAAAATAGCAAACTTAGAGAAAATGGAAAGAAGGGCATATGTAGGGCACTGCCTAATCTGAGCCTGCATTTTGGTGACACAAAGGTGTCTGGAAACAGAAAACAAAAGCAGAGATTGTTCATTTTGGCTGAAATCTATAAATTCATCAATTGGAAGGATTGGACTTTGAATTACAGAATGAAATGATGGGAAATCTCACTTTGTAACTTGGGTAAGACAAATAAGACGAATAATCAACTCACTCAATTCTGAATTACTTTGATTTACACATCCTGGAGCAGAAGTGAAGCTAGTCCTGGACACCATCATGAAATGGGGGTGCCATGTCTGGTTTCTTGAACCTCTTTCTCCCCTTTTCAGTGCCTTACTCTAACCCAGTATTCTGGTGTTTTCATGCTAGGCTTTCTTTCCTTCGGTGGAGGGGCTGAGAGGTGATTTCATTCATATTAAGGTGAAATATTTCCAGGAATATTTTTATTTTAAGAGGATAATGTTTTATGCAAGCTTATGTTACAGCTTGACTATTAAATGAAGTATTTCTGTATAAGTAGAGATCTACCTGAAATGACTCAAATGTATCGAGTGGTTATAAACATGACCCACGTGAAAGGCCAGGCATAATCAGAATGTGGGAAAAATCAGAATGTGGGTGGTAATTCAAGTTTTATGATTAGTATTGTTGCAAACTGTATTATTCTCCCTAATATATGCACTGTATTTACAATGTTAAGACAAAAGGCTATAGCATTGTACGGTGCCAGGGATATGGTAGGTAGGTGTTTGTTAGACATTTACTGAATGAATGAATAAACAAATGATTCATTTACTGAACGAATGAATCAATGATTGAAGGAGTCCACCACCAGGGGGTGTTTCATCAGTCCTTGAAAATTATTGGTGGTATTTCTGTTGTTCCTGGTGAACTGAGTGCCCTTTGTAACCCTGGCCTTTGGCTCTGTGTGCTAGCAGTCCCTAAGCACCGCCTGAAATGTGAGTGCGGCCAGAGTGGGTTATCACTTTCGAGCGGCTGGGCCCTTGCTCTGTGTTTGGATGTAAAGAATATAGGTGATAATGGGTTGAAGTCTGGAACATGAAGTCATCTGTACTTTACCCCTTGGGAGAGATTCAAACAGTTTGATGGTAAATATGAACACCTTTAGTACCTTTAGCGGACTTTCATTTATCAATATGCTGATATATGGTTTCCCCCCCAAAATATCCCGATACTTGCAAACAGAAGAATGGTATAGGTGTGTGCCAGTTATATGTATAGATGGGAAATTCCAAGCCTATTGACCTCTACCAACTTGGATTTAGACTGAGCTATTTATTAGTATTAAAGAATCAGAGCACGAAAGAGGCATAATAGAGGGAAATATTTAAAATTTAGCAGAGTATAATTCTGATTTTCTACCAGTGTTTCATGGGTTTCTGATAGGGGTTTACTTTTCTTTGTCAGAGCTTTAAATTTTTCCTGTTAATATTTTTTTGTTTGTTTGTTTCTGGTCCCTCTTGCAAGGTTCCTGCTGTCCTTAGGGTAGCTCATGTGACCTTAGCTCCTTCCCTCAGATGTGCTGCTTCAATGATCTATAGCTCATTGTTCATTATTTTTCATCTTCCTTCCATTTAATTTGGTTCTGATATTTGTTTCTGCAAATATTACTTTCTCTTTTCTATGTCTCTACTTTAATGGCTAATTGTTTTGGAATTTGATATTCTGGAACAGCTCTTCTCTTTTCCAGCAAAGGAAGAGTTGAGTTTGTTCAGAAACAATTTAGGGACATCTATCAATGTTGGCTTAAGAAAGAAGGGTAGTTCTTAGCTTCCTTTATTTATTTCTTCTTTGAGTAACAAGGAAGTAAAGACTATCAGATCTAGTTATTAAATAGACATGAATTCTAGACATGTTGTAGAAAGCAGAGGATTTAGGAATTAGAATATCAGTGAGATAAAATAGGAATTAGAGTAGCAGTGAGACAAATAGGCTATATCACCTAATGATTGGGGTAACTAGCCTACAACATCAATTAAGGAAATTGTTATTTTTACATTTGCAATATGTATACGGGCAATCTTGTTGCCCTTTGTTGGTTGAAAATAAAAACTTAAGGTTAAACAAAATAGATAACATTAAAAAATATATTATACTTGACCTAATATGCTATGTAATTTCTGCAGTCACAGCCAGCCACAAAATTCTTATTTCAACTACACAAAAAATCTTGTTAATTGTTGTTACAGAATGTCCCCAAAGCATTTGAACTTAGTGCAAAGTTTAATTTCTTTAAGCACCTCAAGCTCCAAGTAATTTCATAAATTAAAGCTTTAGAAGGTTAAGTTTCTGCTGTAAACAAATTTATGTTTGTGTACGTTGATAATTAGAAAGAAGTATTTTGTGAAAATCTGAGGAAGTAAGATTGAATAGATAATTAAAAATTGCAACATTCTAATCAATAAAAAAGATGGATATGATTGTTCTTGCCACTCTATTTCTTGGACCTTGTAAATCTTCATAAATCCCTCCGCCTCCCCACCTTTTTTAAGTTCATGTTGTATATTCATTACCACAAAGTGAAAATCATGGTTAAGGTTTTCTGTTAGTCTTAGACTGTGAAGCTCCAAAGAGTATGTTAAAATAGTAATTCACTGAGAAACCTCAAAAGTGCATCTTAGAATAGTATTAACAGGAATAAAAGAACAGAAAAAACGACCTGTGATGGAAAATCACAAATCTCTTAGAAATTGTCAAATTGATCAGCATCACTAAGAACTATTGAGAAGACCAGAGGTCTGAGCTTGTTCTTTGATTTAACAACAAATATCAAAACAAAAATGTTTGATTTCTTTTGGGAAAGATCATTTTTTTCCGTTACCTTTTCTGAAACAATCCTCACCCTCTGTTCCCTCATTTCTGTTACAATTAGTCATTACCTACTGTTGCTTATGATTTGTTGGCAGTCTCTAACTGCAATCTGTTGCTTTGTGACAGATCAATTCTTTTAGCCTACAGACTCATTCTTGAATTCAGCCAAAATGAAAAAAAAAAAATATATATATATATGTAAAAGTCGAAGTCACATTGCTCTGGCTAATGTGGCAGATCATTCTTTTAGAGGGTGCTCTTAAAGGGAGACCATTCATGAACCCTGCATGTATATAAATGGAGTGAATGACATTAAGTGACCCCTCTGTGGGGCTCAGGTTCAGAGTCCATATGTATCAACTGTGGAATTCAAAGTATGTTCATTTACTATCGTCATTTTGAAAGGAGACAATTCCAGAGCAATATTTTAGTTAGAGGAGTTGCTTCTGAGCCTACTGAAGAGAATTTGTAGAAATCCTGTTGTTTATACCCACACACATATAGATGTATACACACACCACTGAGTTTAAATAATCCCAGTAAGATTCATATTGCTCAAGTTTTTCAGCAAAAGAAATTATAGTTTTCTTGCAATCAATTTAACAGTCAGAGCCTTGGTGTAGCAAAATATATGCTTCGTAGCCCTTCAAAATTTACGCAGTTTGTACATATAGATACATGCTGTATATATTTTGAAGTGATACGTATGTTGAAATTTTTCCTCACTTAAAACCATGCTGCATAATTGATTGGAAGAGTTACTCTCATCACAGTCTATTTTTTGCAGCAAAGCAGAGGCTATTTGAGATGCTTGTGGCTTTTTTTTTTTCTTAAATGCTTTACTTTATTGCAAGGAGAGGAAAAACTAGTCATTATATAGCAAGATATTATTCATCATTCGTTTGTTTTGTACAATGCTGAATTAAGTAACATGGCTGCATATCAAGATAAATATATTAAAAAACATTTTCTCCATTAACTTTTGGTGTCACTGTTGTCTGACTCAGTGAGACCCTCTTTGGTGAAACACACACACACATTCACATGCTCATTGACATTTTAAAAATATGTAATCCCTTGAGTTTGCTACTTTACAGACCCAAGGAACAGCTTGCTTCTCAACATTTCTATATAATAAGGTCGCCTCAATCACAAGGCCACAGCTGCCAAATTAAGAAAATTGGTGGGCTATTGAGGAAAATACTATTGAACCAAAAGGCAGAAGTTTCACTGTATGTTCTACATTGGTGAAACACCCTCAATCTGTCAGCATGCATTTTCTAAAAGCATAAACTAGCCACCGTCTTGGTTCCTGTTTTCATGTTGAGTTTGTCAAGGATCCCCTTCTTTGGCTCCTAGAAAACTACCAACTTTTCTTACTCTAAAAAGAAGACAAGGTACTCATTCATGAGAAATTACTCTAATCACATGAGAAGTACCTCAAAAAATCTTCAAGCTCAGTTTGGAAGGAGGCTCTAGGCATTATGGTCATTATGCAGCGTTCCAGGTGAATCTATGACAGCTGACGCAGAATTTAAATGGTGGATCAATACATGGGCTACTACATAGCATAGGCAAGATTAGGTTGCAACACGCTTGCATTTCTAGTCTAATCATTCTTTTCACCAATTCCCTTTATGAAGAAAGGGAGGAGTCCTTAAACATACAAATATGGAAATTAAGAACTAAAGATGTTACTTCAAGTAACCAAGGGATATCGAAAGCCGCAGCTTTTCTATACTTTGTTTTGCATAATTTGGTTGCATTTAACTGCACTTGTAATCATTTAGGATAATCTTTGTCAAAAATTGTGAGAATTTTTGTTACAGTTAATTTTTCTACAGTTTTATAATTTCTACAGACTTAAAACTAGAAAAATTACATGAATGCACTAATTCATTGTAACATTATGTCAGATTAAAGTTTTCTTTTAACATGACATCATTGTACTTAGATTCTGAAGACTATCAGATTATTTGGATTATACTAGATTTGAATAAATAGCAGAAAACACACAGAAATGAATTCAAACATATTCCTTTGTTCTGGTAAATTACTACATATGCCTCTAGCTGCCTAGTATCCGAGGTTCTGTAAAAGGAGATTTTTTTTTTTTTTGCCCTCCCAGTGTGTTTTATCCACCATTTAAAAACACATTTGAAATATATTGCAATTGCGTGAGAAGTGACATAAATACATTTGGTGATTAATATTTATTTGATCAACTGTGAGTGCAACAATATGACTTCTAATTTGAAACCACACAAGCTTCCTTTGCAGCAATCCTGCCTTTCAAAGCCTTTCATTTGCTATATCACAGGCTGATCTTGGAAAGAGAATCTGTTCGATGTACTTTTCCCTACTCCTTTTCCAACTTGAAACAGGAGAGTGGGCATTGAGCCGCATTTCCAGGTGTGCCATATTGGACCCTGTCACGTGTGCAAAGGGCTGGGGAAACTCTTCGACTCTTGGCCTTTGGGTGATTCCTGAGAGGTTGGCTTGCTAAAACACATTCCAGGGTCTGTGTATTGAAGGCCTGTACCTACATTATCTGCTACGTATAAACATGCTCACACACGTTTTGTAAAATGGCAGAGTGGATGTCTGGAGAACATCTCCCAACGTTAAGCAGAGAGCCTGTTCTATTTCATATTATTATTCCTATTGTTTTATCTCCGTCCCCTGGGCGCGTGGTGCCTTTTGTGACACTTCAGCTGTGATGAGATGGGCGGGTGAGCCGTTTCCTCCAGAACTGGAGCCAGCTGGTTTGGAAGACTGGCAAACCCTCAACTCTCCCTCCACCGACCACGCTAGAGATTGACTTTATTATCTGCCGGAGCTCCATGCCATGCCCGGTTTCCAGGGGCCCAGGATGCAGGCACAGAGCATAGGCCGATTCGCCGTTCTGTGTATTTTCACTTAGGTGTAACCTCAGGAATTGCCTTTTCACAACAACTACAGAAAAAAGTGAGGGTCATCCACTTCTAATGCTGGAAACCCTGTGATAATCTGTTCCATGCATTCAAATGAAAATATGACTTCTTGGCAGAGACTAGCATTATAATGTAAAATCCCATATGCTGTTATACAGTATGTTGCAATCTGTTTTACGGCTGCCTCTATTCTAACGAGTGAATACTGCCAATAAAGCAATTGAAGATAACACTAATTGCTTATTTCTGTGATCCATAATTTTTATGGCTGCCTTATAGCTCTTTAGTCAAATAGATGCTTTTTGGCCTTTAAGATCTAGAACTCGTGTACTGTAGCAATTGAAACTGGAAATGTACATGCTGGCCTGAGAGGCTTTTCTGTACTTGGTGAAGAGGAGGCAGCAGAAGAATAATGGAAAGATGCGGAAGAAAATGGAAGTCTTAAGTTGGCTCTAACAGGTAACCACTAGATTTTATCAATATTTAGGTAACTTTAAGAAAATACATAAATTCAGGGCTGTGGATGACACTAAATGAGGTCGTCAGGCGTTGTTAGGCCTCGTGTCTTCTGGGGCCTGGTGGACACAAAGGAAACCATGGAAGGTGCCGTGGTTATGTGAACGCGGCTGGTTGGAGACAAGGCTCCTGGGTTTCCTACATATTCCTACATATTGGCAATAAGATTGTATGATCTCGAGACAGTGATTCAACTTTTCTGAGTTTAGGCTCCTCTCAGAAACGCCACGATGACTAAGAGGATGGGAATACACTGCTGAGTGGAAAGTACTAGCCTCATGTTAGGGATTGTGCTGGATCCCTCTATGGGGCCATCGTGACATGCTTTTTCATGAACACACATAGAGAAATCCTAAATTATGCATCATTTGTTCAAGAATGTGCCCAGCTTTTTGCTGTTCAGAGTGGAGTCTGTGGACCAGGAGCCCTGAACTCACCTGGGAGTTCCGTTAGAAATGCACAATCACTGGCCCACCCCAGGCCTGCTGCTAAGACTCTTCCTTGTATCAGAATCCTGACGTGATGAGTATGCACACTGAAGACTGAGAAACCCTGACAGAGTCAGCTTACCTTGTGGATGAGCAGGCTGTGATTCATCAAGGCGGAGCGATTCACAAGAGGTCATGCAGTGTGTTCAGAGCTAAGCCAGGACAAGAGAGCCCAGGGCTTCTGACTCTCTTTAATTCATGCCGCCTCCACCTTAAAATAAGCAATGTTTAATTTCATTGTGTGACAGATTTCAGGTTAACCGCATAGGCTCAAAAGTGGACAATATATTTGCGGCTTAAAATAATATACTGTGTGGTGAATAACATAATAAAATAAAAAATAATAATAAAAAATAAAATGATGTTAAGTCAGAAAAGCCATTGGTTTCTTCTTTACTTGGTCAGATAGTGAAAATAAAAAAAGCAAATAATAGGTTGTGTTACTGAGCTTAAATTATATATGAAAAGTGTCTAGAATACCCAAAGATTTCTACTCATGAAGTTCTGTAGATATGTTTGCAAATTCTCAAATTAAAGAATTTAAGAATATGCTCTGAAATTCAGGTAAAATACATGTGCAAAGGTCATAGAGTCCTAGTATTCCATTTTTCTATTTGTGTCCAACTTTCTAGCTATTATAATCTCTCAAATAGGAAAAAGAGGTAGTTATGTTTAAATAAGTATTTATTTCTCCCATTCCAACTGAAATACACAGAGTGCTATGTCCAAATAGAGGTGCAAAAGGATTTTACAAACAATAGCTGAAATATGCTGAAAATTCCCTGATGAGGTAAGCAGTTCTGAGAAATAACACTATTTAGTTTAACCATTCTATACATATACTATACACACACACACACATACACACACACATATATATGATCATATATGCTACTATATACATTTGCCAGTGTGTTATTAGACACACTGGCAGTGTTTTTTTACATATATTATGAGCTGAGCATTGTAAACCTATATAACTTATTATTCCACTTAATCTTCACTGCAAATCTGTGGGGTACTACTATTATCCTCATTTTAGAAATGAAATGATGACCCTCAGGAAAAGAACTTGCCCAAGGACACACAGCCAGCAAGATAAATCTGAGGAATGGAGAGTTCAAGTGTATCTTCCAAATTAATGTTGTGACTAGTGAGTCTGACTTTTGAGTCCTAATTCCTTAAATTCTGATTTTATTAGATCTTTTGTCTAGATGTGAATTCCCATTACAATTTTGTGCAATGAGGCTGGGACAGTGTTGACCTTTCCTGCCTTTGACACCGAGCACTAGAGGGATGAAAGAGCCAGTGCCCCATGTCTCAGGAATCTGGGGTTGGAGTTGTCTGAGCCAGGGAAGGAAGGAGTCTGAAATGCCCCTGCTCTTCTCTCCATGGTCAGACACTGCCTCCCCCAAAATGCTGACTCTAGGTTCTTGGTCCAACAGCTCTTATTCTCTAGAACTGAGATTGACAACAAATAAAGATTGTAATAAAAATGCCAATATACTTGTGAATATTCTTAATGAAATCAGCAGCACAAGCTTTCACAGAGAAATGAATACTGAAGCAAGGAGACAGAGCTGCCCAAAATGGTTCTAGATACAGCTATGGGAGCCTTGTGACCGAAGGTACAAAGCTCAAGAGAAACACAAGGGAGAAAAGGAAGGAGCAAGAAGGGAAAAGGACTGATACTAGTAATCGCAGAGCTAGTCTAAGTAAAATTGTGATTAAGAAGCAAATGGCGAAGTGATTGATCTGGAAAAAAAAAAGCAATACAGACACATAAGCAAACTTAGGATGTTCACCCTCATTTTATAGGGTATGTTCAGCTCCATGTTAAGAGTCCCTGTGTAGAATCTCTAAAAGCTGTACCTTGCCAAATGTTAACTGTTGGTGTATGCCAAAACCTCATTATGAAAGGATGTGATCAGAAAAAAATGACTATTGCAACCAGCTGTAACCTATAGCATTCAAATAACTATTGGTACAGGAGACAAACATTGACTACTTAATTCCAACACTTTGTAACACCTCAGAGAAAAAAAGGATACTACTCTTTTCCTTTGTATGCACTTGTTATTTTCCTTTATATTAGATGACGAGAGTCTATATTATCTGAGAATTTTCCAGTTTGGCTACCTGATTTTTTTTTTAATACTGGAGAAAGGATCAATTTAAATATTTCTAACCTACCAACATGGTATCACAGTAATTATGATATTTACCCTATGATATTAATGAGATATTTTCAGAGATAAAGAGTAGATAGATCATCTCCTGGATATATATTTAAAAAGAAAAAAGTAACCTATCACAAAACTCTGATTTCTTAGATGAAACCTCATGCAACGTGCAACCTATCAAGATTATAGAAACAGAATGATCCCCTATTATTTCTTCTTTAAATCCTGGTTAATTTTTGAAACTTCCTGCTTTACTTTAGAAATGGGACTAGCATAGCCTTCTTGGGCTCTGATCAGGTTGATTTTTCAGCTACACCAAGGGGCTTTTATTTCGCCTCTTTGTGAAATTGGCTGGTTTCCTAAAGTTATTCTTCTATTATAATTTAACACAGTAAGAAGAGAGCAGGAAAAAAGGAGAGATCTAATATGGTATTATTTTATGACTACATAAAACTCCATTGTCAGAATGGAAAATACAGGAAAGGCTCCACACACAGATGGCTAAAAAGTTAAAGCCGAGTAAATGATCAGAGAGAGAGAGAGAGAGAAACAGAATTGTATTACAGTCTATGTTCCTCAGTATTATTTTGTATGCATGTCTTTGAATTTGAAATTCAAATAAGGCTATATATATATGTGTGTGTGTGTGTGTGTGTGTGTGTGTGTGTACATATATATATAATTGAAAACAATTTTTTGATAAACAAGCAGACCAGATATCCAAACAAGAAGATGCTGCTCTGCCCTCTTTCCATTTAGTCGCAGAAGCCCTTGTCTTACCTTATATTATAGGAGGGGAATTGTAGGGACTAATATGAACAAACTTAACCCTTTTTAACTTACCGTCACGCAATGTTTTCGGCTTACATGCCAGGAGAAATCTGGGCAGGGCGGGGTGGGTGGGGACTGGAGGGGAGAAGAGGGGAGGAGGATGAGGGGAGACGAATAATAGAAACCTTTTTAATATATTGATGTGAAATGAAAAGTAATTCAGAAATGCAATTTAGTGATGACCTCTCCTTTGGGTGGTTATGAAAAACAGCCTTGTTTTCTTTTATAAAGAAATGCTGGCATGCTTGACTTTAGTGAATCAAGAGAATTGTTTGCCAAATAACAGTGATGGTGTGTGTCCTTGTCAGAACACCTGCTGTATTCTCCCAGCAAACACTGGGGCCATAGCGTCTCTCCTCTAATGACACCTCATCAATCCGCTCCTATCAATGTCCCAGCCATGGAGGTGACTTCGAGTGTTGAGAAGCCTTAGAAAATGTCAACGTTTTGGGAGAAAAGGTCAGTCACAGCTTCCCCCCCACCTCCCCTGCCAAGCCACCGTGGGCCTGGCGTTCATTATCCTAATTAAATCCAGCAGCTGAACATCTTCTTATCTGTAGGGGAGGAGAGCAGGGGCATGATGCAATAGGACTGATTTGCATATCCAAAGTTAATTAGTGCGGAGGAGCAGGTGTACAGTAATAATAATTATCACACATGACAATCACCTGTGACCACTTCCCCGCGCCCCTTCCGGGATTCAGCACAGTGATTGCTGGCTGGTTTTTTTCTTGCTTGATACCCATCCTGAGCTGTTTATGTCCTTGTGCCTCTCTTCACAAACCTGCTGTGAGTAGCTCGTCTGTTCCTTAACAGGCGTTGTATTTTTCTCTAAAGGTATATTTTCCCCTGTTTCGTTTGGAAGGAGAGACGATTGTAAGGCAGCTATTTTCAATTTTGTTTGCTGAAGTTGTCACATCCTGGTGGAGCCTGGGTATTTATTTTTAGATTACATGTAAGTGGATAAGGAAAAAAAAAAAAGTGCTCAGGATCATAATTTGAAAATCCCACTTTGCATCATTTGAACATTTTATCTTGAGCATATGCTGGCGAATCAGTCTGATCCAAAATAAACTTATTAGACAGCAGACACATGAAACCAAGTGACAGTTTGATGTTTGCCACGAGACTGCCCGTGCCAGTGTGAAGAGGGGCCTCGGGGCTCCATCCATAGCCCTCAGCCCTCCCGGACCAGCAGGCTGTTGCTGCTCACTGGACACTGACCTGAAGAAACGGAGGAAGATTTTGGTGGGTTGTTTAGGGTCTGGCAGCATCTAGGGTAAACAAACAAACAAACATTAGCAAGATACACCAGTAGGAAGACTTCAGATTGTAGCCTTGGAGCAAATTCAGTGCAGCTCACAGGATGGCTCTCATGATGCCTTCATCACAGAAAGCTTAGATAGATTACACTCTTCGGATTTCACTTGCACATAAATGTGTAGGTTATGCGTGTTTAAAGTGTTTTCTCTGTCAAACGAGGGTAATTTTTTCAAATTAAGCCAAAAAGCATGCCCTGGAAATGGGATGTGCTTTTACAGAAATGAATTATTGCTGTGTGCTATACAGGAATTTAGCACTCACAATGGTAGGCTAATAAGTAGGTAAGAACAGAATATTAAATACAAAGAAATTTTTCTGGGTGAAGGGGAGGCATTAATGTTAAATTAACTATGAAATTGTGACTGGTTTTAGTGTTTTTTTCATTTTGACTTTTGTCTGTTTCACTTTTATTTGTCAGGGTACACTTTTGCCAATGAAGTCAAGTATAACAGGTGGGTCTCCCTTTCACACAGCTTTAATGATAAGTGACAGAGATGGCAAAAGGCACTCAACCGCCTGCAGAATGCATTAAAAATTCAAAACTTTACTTATCAGTCTTTTATTAAAACTTTCTGTAATTGTGCAAAATTATTTCCCCACTGGGTTAGCTTTCAATATGGAGTACAATTATATTTCTGACACGAAAATAATTACAGTTAGAAAAAAAAACTACAAGAAAAAAGAAGTATTTTTTAAAGTGAAATCCATCCATTTTACATCCTTGAAGAGGCATTACAGTGAAAAATTAAGCAATTACTAAAGTAAAGCTCCAGTTTTGGACATTTAACTTTCAGTACTAGACAAGTCTAGTTTGTAGAAATGTAAAGGAATTATAGCTTAGGGTTAAAGACTTTCTAGTCCTTGTCTGTTTACCAAGGAAATACTTTGGTGTTTTGTATCTTTCATCTGTCAGTGTTAGTGTAGCTAAAATGGTGGATCTAAATTCTTTCCAACAGGATAAATATTAACAATAAGTCCCTGTGTTTCATGGAATTAGCTGTGGTTTTTTTCTATATGACTGTCTTCTTAGATTATGATTTTTTTAAATTAAGATTTATTTGCGAGAGAGAGAGAAAGAGAGAAAGCGAGCACAAAGGAGGGAGGGGCAGAGAGAGAAACAGACTCCTTCATGAGCAGGAAGCCCAACGTGGGGCTCGATCCCAGGACCCCGAGATCACAACCGGAACCAAAGGCAGACGCTTAACTGACTGAGCCATCTACTTTAGTCATCTTCATCTCTTAATCTAAAATCTTATCCGTCAGGTTTCCAGAAAAACAACTGCCATGCATGCATTCCCCTAAGATGCGGAGATCAACGTGTTTTTGAATGGGCATCTTTTATGTATAAGTCACTGTAGTTGGAACTCTGGGAAATATGGAGGCCTGAGTTTCTTTTCAGCTGGGGCTTTTGGAATCAGCTCAGATTTCCATGAAAGCTGAGACTTACTTTGCTCCGGTCCTCCACTAGCACACAACCTAGAAGTAGACATGTGGAATCTAAACTACAGTTCTAGGTGGAAAATGCTAGGCATCTCCTCAGTGGGGAGTACAAGATGATCCCTGGAAATGGGAAAGTATTGGAACTTCTGTGTGTGTGTCTGTGTGTGTATGTGTATAAATAGTCTTAGTTTCCCAATGTATATAATTATGCTGTGTATTATGTTAAAAAAATTAAAAAATGAGCTTAAAAAATATATATACACACACCCACACAGACACACACACATATATATTTATTTATTTTCCCATTAATGAGTCCTTGTATCATTGTGTGTGTTCCTTTTTTTTTTTTGAAGTTCCCTTCCTGGTCCTGCATCCATCAGTGGCAGCAGCCAGGGGAAAAGCAGAGGGGAAATAGGCAGCCCAAGGAAGGAGTCAGCTCTACAACATTCCATTTATATACAGAACAAAACAGACAAGCACAGAGCCGCTACTGTGGGAAGAATTTAGCAACATGGGAAATGGGAGGTATAGGTGGGGTGTTAGGGTGTCCTTAAAAAACATAGCACCCCCCAAAACTGAGGTGCCTGGGAGCAACTCATCTACTTCAACCCAAGAGGAATCAGATAAAAAGCAGTTTGGGAAGGCCCGAACTGCCAGGGACAGAGGCAAGAAGATGGTCCAGGGGGTAGGGCACTGTTTGGTAACTGGCGTGAAGGGATTGCCCTCCCCCTGCTGGGATCCCCTCAGCCCCTCCAGCCTGGCAGGAAGAGGAAAGTCTGCAATCCCCAAGGTTCGGTGTGGGGCTGCCAGATGCTCCAGGCAGGGGGCTGTAGGGGTCTCACAGGGGCTTGCCCTCCAGGGAGATGATGGCATTGCCTGCTCCCCCTCCTTCAGCTGCTCTGCTTAGGGTACAGTGGTCCTTGACCTCCTTGCAGTAGTTTGGTTATAATTCATGCTTGATCCTTGTCACCTTCTTCTTGAATGTGTCCTTGGAGCTGGCATAGATCACTGTGCTCTTAAGGGGTTCAGACTCAGAAGATAAACACTGGGCCCTCCTGCTTGTCTCGTTGGTCTTATAGATTGCATCAGAGGGGGCAGAATGGCACTCCTTATCTGGACTGTCTGGACAGGTGGCATAGATGTTGCCTTCTACAGCTTGGCCTGGATCACCTACCAGGATCTCCTTGCCCTGCTCCAGGATAATGTTCTTGTCCTCACTCAGGCAGAAGAACACCGTCTCCTTGTGCTTCTTCATCTCCACTGGTGTTGATGACTTCCACACCTTCATGTCATCCAGCACTTTGATGATGCCTCCAGAGACAACCACAGCAGAGGCCATGTTTCCGGATATGAATGGAGAGAACAAGGAGAGTCAGAAAAGACAAGAGACGCTGCAGCTGCTGCTGGGATCTGACTGACGAAACTAAAATTTTAAATTCAAAATTTAATTTTTTTCTTTTTTTTTTTAAAGATTTTATTTTTATTTATTTGACAGACAGAGATCACAAGTAGGCAGAGAGGCAGGCAGAGAGAGAGGAGGAAGCAGGCTCCCCACTGAGCAGAGAGTCCGATGCGGGGCTCGATCCCAGGACCCTGAGATCATGACCCGAGCCGAAGGCAGAGGATTAACCCACTGAGCCACCCAGGCGCCCCCAAAATTTAATTTTTTTCCTGACACAGACTGTATTTATACCATTATCTCCCATGTGGCTGTTTTTGTAATTCATTTGGGCATTTGTATCCTGTGGTGGTGGTCGGACTGTGTACAGGAAGTCTGGAAACTTTAATTACAATCTCGGTTTTACTACTGGTTGGTATGTCCTCGAGTAATGTCATCTTTATCAGAGATAGTTTATGTTATCTCTTTCTCCCTAATTCCTCTTTCTCCTAAATAATAAGCATTTGTTGAAGGATCACTGTGGGCCAGAAACTTTCCTAAGCAATGTGTTAATCTATGGGATAATTATAACAACATTATAAAGGAGGTACTATGATCTCCCCCTCAAAGGGAATGTATTACTTAAGAAAGCCTGGAGAAGGTAGTCAAGCTGGGTTCGTGGACACTGATGATAGAGTGGAGAGGAGTCTGTGGCCATTGGGGACACCCTTTGGGCCATAGAGATGATTCATGAGATTTATGACTGCCGGTTGCCGCCTCCTGACTTCCTGACCTTTAGCCCCAGAGGTTCCCAAAGCAAAACTTCCTCTTGAAAGTTTTGATCTGACATTTGATGGAGGCATGAACGTAATACTACTGACAGCTCTGTTCATAGAAGGGAGCTCTTGAGAGCAAACAATTAGACATGGAGGTTTTTCATTGTGAGTTTAGATCTGGAGGTCTTATATAAAGCTCAGGTCCTGCAATTGTCTTGCCCAGTCAGATAAGTGTCAGCCTCATCTATTGCAAAGTTTAGAGAATAACATGTCAACTTTGTAAATAAAAAGGAATAGCAAGTTTACACAGGCTTTAAATCACACTGAACACTTTGCAATAAGTCTCACCAGGTGATGACACTACTTTGCCACATGTAGTCTCCTTGACCTGCCAAGGTACAGAAAGCTTTGTAGAAATAACAGCTAACAAAGACAGGCTGGGTAAGTGGGTGGCTGGAACATCCGCTCTTCAGAGCTCTTTCTAGCCTTGGTGTTGAGTCATTTGAGGCAGACACTGGGTCAGGTTCTTGACTCTAGTGTGCCTGTTTGTCCCTTGGAATAAGGGGAGGAAAGGCAGTACTTGGCACCTAGACAAGGTTCATGAAGTGCTTTCAGAGCCTACATTGAAAGGCTGTGACATCAAAGAGAAGTGAATAACATTCTGTTTTTATGGATGGCATGAGTGGGAAGCATAGGTGATTTGACTGAAAACATCTCTGCCTAAGAGTTTTTTTCAGAAGTGGGGAATGATTGGCAGAGACCCAGAAGTCAGGGATGTTGTACACTTTGGTCCTGGCCATTGTCGCTTGGCATCTCAGGGATAGCCTTAGAGCTGGCCTCAGACCCATATGCGCTGGCAGGTGTAAGAGAGGGAGGCCAAGCAGAGAGAGAGAGCTCCTTCTCCACTTTGGGAATGCTCCAACATGCTGTGGAAAGAGTAGACGCTGTGGGGATGGTTAATACAAATTTAGGGAATGCATCACTTTGGGGGAGATGATAAAATGTAAACACCAGGGAAAGAAAAGGTCTTTGTTTACTTTCCCTTTTTCTGGTATATGGCTAAACAGGTTAAACACCTGTGAGAAGAGGATGCTTCAGGGACACTCTCGTACTCAAATTGTTCGTGGGTGTCTTGGAGATTATACTCCACTCCTTGTGTGATGATTAGTTGTCTCTTCATGACTGGCGAGGCTGGCAGCGAGGAGCCGGGCCTTCACCTGCAGGTGTTGCCATGGCAAAGGACACTTGGAAGAGATTCAGGCAACATTGAAAGGCAAAAGTGAAAATGAGAGTAGAGAGAAAATAGAAGCTTGATTTAAGGAGACTTTTGAGTGGATCAAATCGCCTCCCTCACGATAGCCATGGCCAAACTCCAGATCAACCCTACTTTTTTCCTCCTGACATCTGAGCCTCTCTGAGTCCTGGTAATCTGGCACATAAGCTAACTTTGTTTAAAACTTGAAAAAAAAATTTTTTTTGACATTTAGCAAGGTTTATTTTTAAAGCACTGTAAAAATTATTCTGCCCCTAGGAGACACGATTTGGTTTCTTAATCCAAACAGAATTAAGAAATTATGAAATGAGAATTGGTTTATTGACTCAGTAAAATAATTTCTCTTTCCTTATCCAAAAATCGGCTAGCAAAGTAGCTTGTTTTATCTACTCTGCTGGCTTTTTGTCTTATCACTACCTCCTTTACTGTCCATGCAGTTTTTCCACAAAGCCAAGTCGCATTTCTCCCATGTCACTCAGATTTTGCCTTGACGCTCACTTAGTTTGCACATGGAACTCACTTTTCTCTTTCTTCCCACTTCTACATTTTGGCCTATCTTTCAGAATAATTTAGTTTATTTATTAAGCGCCCCCCCACCCCGGGATTTGAAGATATTTATGGTCAGATTTTCTACAAGTCATTGTTCTCAAAGTTAGAAAATTATATATCTCTCTTATTTTAGGAATTTTCAGTTAAAGCCAGTGATAGATTCCCCTTTTTCACCCTGGTTGGTTAACTCACATTATATAGTTAGGCTAATAATAATAATGATAATGATAATAATAGTGATAAATATGTGTTAACTGCATAATGAGTGGCATCAGTATCCTAGTGGGGGTACGGGGGAGGCCCTGGGTACAAGTGCTATGTCCAAGCTCTCCAGGGTTGAGGAGTCCTGTGCTAGAGGTACATGGAAAAGCAATGCCTGTTCCAAGGTAGATAGTAAAATTTTAATACATACTAGTTTCCTAAATTTCTTTTGAGTTCTTAATAAGAGAAATGTGCCATGCCTCTAGCTGCACTTTGTCTACCAGGGCAGAGAGAAACACGGGGCTCATCTAGGTCTTAGGAATGTTGGGATGGGGGAGTTTGGAAATGGGAAAACTATCTGTAGGACTCTTCTTGATGTTTCCTTCTGAATTGGCTGAGAAAGATCAAGCCACTCTTAACGACTATTTCTACTAGGAAACAGATTTGAAATAGGATGATTTTTTTAAAGTGTAAGGGCTTGCAGATAACCCAGATGTACAGTGAGACTGCATTGTTGGGAAGCACTTGGACTGGACAGAACCATCTTCTAGAAACTGGAGTTACCTGAAGCTCTCTGGGTCTTTTTTTTCCATGTCATTTCTGTGTTTCCTGGAAAACTGAAGACAAAGTGTCTTCATAATGAATCTTCTCTTATATGATCTGGGGTGTGATTAACCTTGCTTGGCCTTCATCTTAAAAGTCACTTCCAACAAACAAAGGACCTTCCTCTAGAAAGGTCAGTGGGAGGTTGCCCTGTGACGTCTTTCTGAGCTAGAACTTGGAGACGCCTTGTAGGCCCCATGACGAGATAATGTCATTTTCATGGCAGAAAGAGAAGTGAAGGGGGCCTGGCCCTGAGATCTGATTCTCCTGCATCCAGAGGCTAACGTAGTTTCTCAGTTTGCTCTGTGCAAAGAAAATAGTCTCCAAGGTGAGCGCTAATACTACCATTTTTTTGACATTTGAAGGTCTGCATGGTAAAATTTGCCAACTCGTTCTTCTAGATATGTTGTCTACCTAGAAAAAGGTAGGGACAGAGGTTGTCACAGGTTTTCTGAATATTCTAATCAACTTTTGATCTGGTTGTTCTGTCTAAGCTACCATAGATATGCAACATGTTATGTGTGAAGCTGAGGCACGAGAGTGACTAATCCTCACTGAGCATCTCCTTTATTCCACATTCACACTGTCTTACAGTAAAGCCCTGAAGTTCTTTGATGGGACAAAAAGAATTAATACCAAAGTTGCATGAGTTACAGCCGCTACCACCTAATTAAAATGATTTTGTGCCAGTTGCTTTTGTTGGGCCAGATCCACACATAATATAATTTTAATCCTGTTTATATACACTCTTGGGATAGATTTGAGATTAGCATTGCCATTTAAGAGAGGTTAATCAAGCATACTGTATGCAGCTTTTGTTTCTCCATTGTATGTGAAAGGTGACCACTGCTGATGGGTTACCCAACTGCCCGCTTCCTCGATTAACAAGAAAGAGGTGGTTTTCAGTGTCTGATCATTAACCCAGCCTCAGCCCCGGCTACACTTTCTGTCTAGTCCTTGGAATGGTACAGCTGTTGTCAGTCACGGAGGAAAACTCTAGTTAGGAAACGCTTTGCTTTGGCTGTGGCTACATGCCTCCACACAAGGGGAGGAGGAAGAGAAGAAAAAAAGAGAAAAAAAAATACAGCTCCCCTAAAAAAGCAAACACCATTTTTTGTATGCCTGGCTCTGTTTATGTATATAAAATGGACATTATGGTGGAGTGAAAAAGACCCTCGTAAAAATCCTTCTTGAAAACTATTGTTGCTGACAGCCGTGACCTCTGTGAGTCTGCATGTTTACCCATAATTCATAATTAACAAAGACATTAGAACTGCCACAGGAGAATTCTGGGCTTTATTTCTTTCTAACTGGGCAGTACTAATGCTGGAAGTGCTCCCAAATCAGTGATTTAACATTTCAGGAAATCTTGGAGAGGCAGCAGAAGCCTCCTTATATAGCTCATACGCTGGGACTTTGGTGATACAGATACGGCCGAGATAATTATTCAGCTCTCGTTATTGCTGGAGCTCTGCACCTGATCCCCGAGCCATTAGAGCACTCTGCAGGTTATTACAACTATCAAACATCAAGGTCTCTTTTCTAGTCTCTTGACTATGTGGTTATCATTTTACTTCTTTTAAATCCCCCATCTGCATAGAAAGCCTCTGTGTTTTTTACTGAGATCTGCTCACAGCCTTCCCCCCACCCCTTTCTTTATTGCTCCCCAAATGGAGCCCTTTTCTTACCAGCACATTAGCATAAAAATATAAACCTCATGCTTCTCCAGTTGTATTGTTTTTATACCCTCTCTCTTGTTTGATTTCCTCTTTGAGGCTGTGTGCACCTACACTTTAATTTGGGCAGCAAATGAGTCAGTAGAAGAGAATTCTCTTGAGCCCAAGGAAACCACGATAATATAATTTCAGATGATGGGAGCTGTCAGGGCCCATGTTTAACCTTCTGCTTAGTTGAGGGCCCTCTTGACTTTATTGTATGTTTCTGCCGCTTGCCGCTCTATTTCAATGGCACCCCAAAATAGCAAATTACAGGCGACTACACTGACAATTTATAAAAAGGCATTTTGTATCGTGGACGTATTTAATGACTTACTACTTTTTAATCCCTTCACGAGCAAGTGTACCCTTGGAATTTAACAGGAAACACTTGCTTTGATAAAATGCATTTTCAGTTTTGGTCACTGAACCTCGTGGCGCAATAAGTTTGCTTCTAATACTTTCCTAGACTATACCATGATCGAAAACAGCTCCGAATATTCTGGGCACTGTGTCAGCTATCTAGGGGCAGGCAGTCACTTATGATATATACAGATAATACCATAAATTAAGAGTCTGAAGCAGACCTCTGTGGATTGCATCTTAAGTGAAAACAAGTTGCTATTTCTGGATGTCTTACACACCTCACTCCCTTTAGAAATCTTTATTTTGTGTGTGATCTCCACCAAACACCTGTAAAAAGGCATCCCACCCACTGCAGGCCTATCGGATGAAAAAGCAAACCCACAAGGGGTGAGGGCAGTCGCAGACAGTATGGTGGGTCTAAGAAACATATGGCTTTCTCACTTAATATTGCTGCACAGTCGTCCCACACCATATTCCCTTAAATGGGCAGTAGCTCCGTAGCCAAATTAGCAGACTATAAAACAAATGAACATAGTGGCATCTTTTGGTGTTGCAAAAAAGAAAAAAAAAGAACCCCCAAACCATGAAACATAACTTAATAGTATCTATTCATTTTGTGTGTGTGCTTGTGTGTGTGTGTGTGTTACATCTAAAAAGAGAAATACAGAGAGGTTTTAAACATAGTTAGTGTTTTAACCATGAGCCATGCGAGTTTAGTAATTAAATGCTTTCATCTGTACTTTGCTTCATCAGCCTATACAAAGAAACTGTCTGGTTTTTCTGACTATGGACAAGATGGGTTCCTTTTAGGATCTCCTCCTGCCCTTTTCTACTCAGCCAATGAGGTTTTAGATATTTTAAAAATTATATTCTCCTCCTTTGTGAACTTACTGGTGCATGTGTATTTTTTTCCTTAGGAGCTAGGGAGCTAGGAGCATGGACTTACATACATATATACAAATTCATGTAGGTTAACTATAGAAGTAAATCATTATGTCACATTTGTTGTGAATTAAGTTTTCCCATAATCAATGACGGTGATATGAATGCTTCAATTCAGGGAACTTCATATTACTGTGGAATCATTTGACTACTGTCAGGGATTCCCCATTTGCATGCACTTTCATTTTTGCTACTATATGCAGTTTTATTCCTTCGTATACAATGATCCTTAGTATTAGAGTTTTTGAGTTGAAATATTTCTAATTATGTAGTCTAGTCCTCCTATTTAATGAGGAAACAGACATAGAAAAGCCAAATAACTTGCTGAAAGTCACAGAGTTTATGGCAGACTTTGGTTCTGGTCTCTTGACCCTCATTTTCTTTCTATAAGACATCGCCACTTCCAATAGTTACATAATTATTGATATCCTCAAAGCAAGGAAAACACTTGTAAGTTTTCCTTCCAAAAGAAATGGTCATTTGTTCTTAGCCATCCATTCTCTCATTGGTGAGAAAAATGCATAAATTTGCAAGATGGTGGGCCAGCAATATGGCAAAGGCCTTTTCTTTGTATGACAACCAACTGACCCCTAAATGAATTGAACCTATGACCCCCTTCCTCATTAGCTCCAAAAAAAGCTAACTAGCCCAGAAACAATTGTTACAAGCAAGCTACAACACAAATCCACCATGTTATTCCTGTGGGATTAATTAGAGAGCTAAAACAATGCTTTATCTTTGAAAGACATACAAAATCATATTGTTATGTTCTTCTGGCTTGTGAACCTCTTGAATTGTATGCAAAATTTTATGTAAGAGCAAATATACATTGCTCTGGGGAGAGGGCTCCAAGTTTTCTTAAGATTTTCACAATATATGTATATGATCCAAAATAGGTTAAAAAAAATTGTTCTATTTCATGCTCCAGTGATTTGTGCTGATGTCATCCCTGGTGTTGGTACTCTACCAAAAACAAGAATTGCATTATGCTTCACTGAACTGGAGGAATATATTATTTCTATTTTTTCCTTGAGGAGAAAAGAAGGAATAGAAAGTAAATATACACATGTGGCCCTTATAATGAACACTAAATCAATAAAGACTAGTTTGGGATATTATGACAATTTAGTTGATGCTAGTTTGAGTAGAGATGGATATCACCCAAGTCTTGACTGCTGACTTTTGTACACAATGAGAAAAACAATGCTGCAGGCTTAAGTGTGAGGAATATGATGGTATCCAGAATAAAGGGAGTAGAACAGACAAAACATAAAATACTTGAATTATTTGACAGCATCTTTGTAACTTGCATAGATGCTGTTTAAGAAATAAATTGTCAGTAGGACATTTCTAGTCATCAGGGGGTTAAAGCACTATAAAGAAACTTGCATATGTACTTTGTTATCCAAGAGACAGATAGAGAGATGTCGTTCTACTGATATATTACATAAATCATGGTGCCAGCCAGAAAAACAACAGATGACCAATTTGTACAAAGCATTTTTTCCTTATGTTACATTTATTTAAAATACATTAAATCGTTGTGCTAAAATCGAGGCAGCTGGCAGTCCAGGCAACCTTATAAGATTTGTGTTTTCTGGAGCCAGGCCCATTCATTTAGAAAGGTGGATCCGTTGGGCTAGTGTATTTGCTTAGTCATATGCCAAACCCTTGGGGAGCACAGGTAGTCCAGAATTTACCATGTATTCATTTTTTGTTTTTTGGTTTTTGGTTTTTTAATCAGAAATCTCTTGACAAATGGAAGTCAGATGGTTGATACCCATTTACTCCCAAGTGAAGTCACTAATTAATGGTAACAAGGCTCAACCCAAAGAAAAAGACTCATATGGCATGGAATCTTAAAAATCTGGCCATTTTCCAGGGGTCTCTTCTCTCCTATTTTATGTTCTTTGAGATTTATGTGTTGCCTGGTTGACTTTAGACATAAAAGTCAAGTCTCAGTTGAGTGGGTTTATATTAAGCTGATTCAAGCATGGGCCAAATTTGTAGAATTTTAGTGGGTGCTATTGCATTTTTTAGTCCATACTTTCATCAGATTCTTAATGGGACTGATAACTCTCAAAAAATAAGAGTCACTGGTAAGAGTTTTGTGTATATTTACTTAACCCAGCTTCCAATGTCTATATTGTCAACCACATTCAAAACCAACATTTGATAAACCAGGGCCAGGGCAGAGAAGCCCATCCCAAGTGGTCTAGTCTTGCATGTCTACAGCGTTTTTAGGGACAGCTTAACCTCTAGGGATGCAGTGGTCTTCAGGGGTGTGGTAGTGTGAACACCTACATAAATTAGTCACTCAAATGTCAGGTTGTTGGTTTCAACAAATTTTCTTCCCTGTTAGCCAATAATAGTCAGAAGATGGAAGACATTTCTTCAAGAAGTTGAATCTTAAAAACTGAAGTCACTAAAAGTGATAGGATTCTATTTGAATTCAACAACTATTTTGTGCATTACTGTATTCACAACATGCTAGGAACATATTTGGTAAATTTTTAAGGACTCAAATAGACTTTTTTTCCTTAGGATACTGAATTAGAGTAAAAGAAAGAAATATAAAACAAAGTCTGTTCTCTCAGTTTATGATCATCATGGAGAGATTTGTATTTTGGGGAGACAGGCAAACAAAAAACAGTTCTAGACCTTGAATTGTGCCCATTGTATGTCAAAATATGATATATAGAGAAAGGGCGACAACTGGTTAGAAAAAGTAGAGGTTCCTGGAGATCATTAACCTAAAGAAGGCATTATGGAAACTCTCCATAAGGAAGACTAATAGAAGAGGTAGGAATTGAAATACATTTGAAACTGTAAAGAAGATCTAGATGTATAGAATTGGAGGAGCATTTAATGGTGTTGGTTGACAATAAGACTATACTGATAGGTTTCTAGCACCACCATTAGATTGAGTATAAGGCAGGTTTTATTTGTGAGTACTTTAAAACAAAATAGGTTAGTGGCTTCTCACTGTGTGTGTGTGTGTGTGTGTGTGTGTATCAGGGAGAAAGGAATTGAAATTTTCTCTTTTAAAGGAATTGAAATTTCTCTCTGTAGGACTGCTACAAAGTAATGGGGCCAGCCTTGAGGAACTGAAAATGTTTCCACCAAAAGTGAGCTCTGGAAAGGGCAGAAATGAAATGTTCTTGAGAATTGTATTAGAGCTAGATCCAGAGGTGCTGGAATCCATGTCAGTAGACATATTCATAGCAGGTTACCCAGAATTGGGAACCTAGGAAAAAGAAGATGCCCTCAACAGGTACCAATGGTTGGTTTTTAAAAGATTGAGAACCATGGGATTTCTTATTTTCATCAACTACCAGATATGCTATTTACATACTGTTTATTAGATCTATTACAATGTACAATGGCAAGAATAAAGTGTGGTAGGGTAAAGTAGGACATATGTGTTAATAAAATACCCCAAATTAGTAACCAATAACCTTGTGGAAAATTAAACTATTTATTAGAATCTGAATTGTTAATCAGTTTGAAGTCATACCCAACCACTATTTTTGTTTCTATTTGAATGTGTGATACATTTTGAAAATTATCAAAGTTTTAATGGCAAAAAGAAAGGGATTAGGTAGGTCTCAGTCTTCTACCAAATGATCAAAATAAGAACTGTGGCTAAATATCAGAGTGTCAGTTTACTATAACATTGGTTTCTTTTCTTCCATCTCTCCCTCTCCCTCCTCTTATTCTTCCCCCCTCTCTAATGAGTTAGAGTTTGAATTCTTGAATTCAAAGAAGTTGTTTCCTCATGCGAGAGGACTGTATCTTTCTGCATCTTAACAAGATATAAAATTTTGAGCAATTTATAATAAAATCAACAATCTCCTTCCTATCTAGATACACCAAGCATGGTCAAAGACAATAGTAGAATATAAAGAAAAGTTGAGTGTTCAGGCTTTGGGGTCAGAAGGACTTATATTTGCAAGCGATGGTCAAGTTACTGGGACTCTTTGACTCTCAGTTTCCTTAACCGTTGAATGGGTACGATAAATCATACTTTATAGCCCTGTGGAAAAAATGGAATAATATATGCAAAGCACTTCAAACAATACCTAGAACACAAGAAGCCTATAATGAATTGTATCTTTTTGATATGGCACTCACATCTGACTTTAGCCTTGACTCTTCAGTCTTATCTATTACATTAGCTTGACTGTAGAACATCTGAGAGAAATTTTACCACCATTTTCACATAAAAAAATTAAAAACTAGGCTTTAGGAAATAGATCCTACTTAATTATTGACTGGGTCCTTAATTACTTAAAATGTAGACTAAGCCTTGCTGTATATCTGATCCTATTGAAATTCTCCCATTCCTCTTTTCATGAGGGAACAACTCAGTCTTGCTGGCCATGAGATTCCAGAATTCCTAGTTGACAAATCCTCCAGACTGGTTAGTGCACATGTTTGGTAGCTATTTTTTTTCCCTGACAATTTTAATATATGTTTTTATTATGTGCGATCCATGTCCTAAATGCTAATTAGCTAAGCTGGAGATCAAATAATTCTCTTGGGTATAGAACATGCATTATTTTAAAGAAGTACTCAAATAAACATTTACAAAATAGGCTAAAACAGCTTCTCTCAAGTGGACTGAATACCTACCTTACAAATTGGCCAGAATAGATATTTTTATCTGATTGACTGTAACTGTCCTGAAAGATAAATCATAGATCTAAACGCTTTAAATGGTGTATGGGGACTAAATCATTGGAGCCAATCGGAGTTGAGTAGCTAAGAGCTCATGCCATGTTTTAAAGGCGAAAATTTGACCAAAAAAAAAAAAAAAATCATTGACTCTGTTTTAAGCTCTTTGGGTAGGTAATGTAAACTGACAGAAAAAGCTAAATACAGTTCAGAGATAATGAGAACTTTCTGATATTCAGGTGAGATGATGCAATATTGAGCGTTAAAAACAGTAGCCTACATGTATGCTTATTTGACAATCTGAAATATTTCCAAGAGGCCACTAGGACCTTTCAGGTAGGTAATACACAGAAGGAAATGTGCAGTTATGTCCAAACATACCTTTAGAGGACATGACATTCTTCAGTGGAGCTACCATTATAATCTAACATGTCAACTTTTGTTCGTGCTCTAGATTTTTTTTCACTCATTACCTCTCCATTTCATTTTTGTGTTTTCTATTCATACTCTCCAAAGCAGAACTATTTGCTTTTCAAATGCATCGTACAAAAAAGGAGGCATCTTTATAGCTCTGCTTAGGTGGAGACACTGGCTGAAAAAAGCAAGGGGTTTTGAAATGGGAGCCAAACCATTCTGGCACTTCAATGGTACATCAGGGACTAGAATCCTAGACCTGTCCTTAACGTGCTTTGCTGAGATTAGTTGTCGTGGCCAGAATGTGTAAACTGACTCTGTGTTTGAGAACATGGGAATGGGCTCTGTTGCAGGTCCTAGGTATATCTGCCTGTCTTCTTGGGCCAATGGTCTTCAGAACAGAAGGAGCCACTGTTTAAGGCTCTGCTTTTCTTTGGACACTTTGTGGTGAAGGGGAGTTTTAGAAAAGGGGCAGAAAGCTGGAGGCATACGGCTGGTTTTATCCTTCCTTGAACCTTCTTCACTGCCTGTCTTTAGCATCTTCGCTTCATTGCCCACGTGTCACCTGTGCTTAGCCGTGAGGTGATATATCCTCTTCCATTCCAAAAACATTGATCTAAGTCTCCCCCCTTCCACTTTTTAATAAATCTTAGTGAAGCAATGTAACATTCCGGGTCAGTCCTGTAGCGCTGTTCTGGCCTCGCTGGAGTGGCTGCTGCAGAGCATGGAAACTTGCTGGCACGATATTGCAAAGTGACTCTGTGGGGGCTGGACGACTTCCAGCCAGCAATGAACCACGGCCAAGAAACGCCAATATGGATAATGCAAACAAGAGAGATTTGGGGCACATTTCGATTTAACCATCTGATTTAATTGACAGAATAAATGCACCTGTCAACGGGTAATATTCTTGTGATTAGTTTTGGCTGTGATGATGAGATGATGTTAAAAGAATGTCAGAACAACCTGTCCTGGGACTCTTACAGGCAGTTTGAGCAAGGGAAGGTCAGTTTTTAGCTAGTTCAAAGAAGCAGGATTATCCTCTTGTAGTGTGAGGGTATTTTATGGAGACAGTGAACATTTTATTTGACGTTTTCCCTCTGTGCTTAGCCTTCACCACAAATCAGACCAAGTAGGGGATAGAGGCACGCAGAAGTAATTGGCTTTTGAATCAGTCTCTATGGCTACTGGGGATAGGTCTCATTTGGAAATGGAAACTCTACATATTAAGCCTAAGGCTGCACCTGAGTGGTCTTACCTTACCCCAAATTGTCGTTCTTTTGCTGCCAGACTACGCAATTTAAATAGAATTTCAGTGGGGTGAAAATTCAAAGAGGACTTTAATTGAAGTCCTGTTTTCTTCAGAGAAAATGTAATTTATGAACTTAGAACAAGTATTTTAATTAATGCTCGTTCGGTCCTTCATTAACCCTTTGCAGCCTCTCCCCATCTCTTCCTAGGAAACCATGCTCTGATGTTGCTGATGAATGAATCGGCAACTTATGTGTTTCTTGTGGCTCTCCGTGTCTGATCTCTGGGCTATTGAACATTGTTGATCTTTTTCTCTTTTTGGAAACTTTAAGTTCCCTGGATTTCCTGACTGGGCCTGGGGTTCCTTCAGGGTTCCCTCACTCTTTACCTACTCTGTGTAGCCATTGTCCAATAATCTTAGGTCTGGCTATCTTTTATTTTTTCCCTTTGAAGATTTCTCCCCATTCCTATGGCGTTCCTCTTCCTCCTTCCACAGATGCCTCCTAAATTTACCTTCTAGAACCAACTCTATACGTAATTACTGGTCACATAAGCAATTGCTAGCAGCATGTATCCCAGACTGCATGATTTTTTTTTTTTTTACTTTCTATTTCTATTGCTTACCATTTATTCCTGTTTCACCCACAATCTCTAAATCATAAAGCTAAATGTTTTAGAAGTCTTTCTGAATATCTGATGAAGGCTTTGGATTTTCTTCTCAGCAAATACTCATACACACTTATATTCAAGGGTGGTTTCTAAATGCGATGAATTCTATCCATTAGCATGTTGAAGATTCACCATCCTTGGATTAGTAACACCTGCTTTGAGCATCTTGGAATTCTTTCATTTTTCCCTACATCCATCCAGCCAATGTCCAAGTCCGGTAGGATAGCATTTCTTAAAATCTGACTATAAGCCAAGAATCACTTGGATTGTCTTTATCTCTACCCACCTTCCCCACCCCACTGAATCAGAATCACTGAATGAGAGAAGGAAACATGTGCTCTTTAAAGCAGGCAAAACATAGTTTGCAATCCACTGCTAGAGATCCTGCTTTTGCAGTACACCTTCCTTCCACTTTTTCCTTTACATTCCCATTGCCAACTCCCTACTGCAGCTTTAATTACCTTTTTTCCCTGGGATGCTGTAATAATTGCTACGACCATTGATTACCTACTTGAGGCCAAGTGCTCTTCATACATTATCTTATTTAATGTTCAAAAGTGTCTAGGAGATAAGCAATATTAACTCCTCCTACAGTTGTGACAACTCAACTCAAGAAAGGTCAAGCAAGTTATTCAGGTTTATATAGCTAGCAAGTCCTTATGCTAAACTTCAAATCTAGAGTTATTGCTACTCACCACTTCTCATTGCTGTAGCCTCGTGGTCTTTTATCTCTCTATATATAATTCTTTAGCTGTTTTCAAATTAATTTTACTAAAGAAAATTTCTGCCGATCTTTATAACAAATCATGTCACCTTCCATTGTATTTGTTTTTTTCTGTCCTTTCATTAGACCACAAGATCCTCAAGTTCATAGGCTGTATCTATCCTGATGTAGAGGAAGAACTCAGTAAATATTTTGAATAAATAATATCTTCACCTTCTAAGAAAACTTTAGAGATTTCCTGTTAGCCACTGAGTAATTTCTAAACTGCTTAGTAAATCATCTAGGTTTTCATGTTATATTTCATCTCTCTTTTCCTTATATTAACATTTCCTATGTTGGAGTCAAGTATACCTTCCCAAAGATGCTCTTTGCTAATTCAACTTTACTCCTTTTCTTTGCTATTCTCTTGGTCTAAGATTTGTTTCTGCTCAATTCTGTTATTATATATTACCAGCCTTTCAGGCCTTAGCATGGATAACACATTTCTGGGAAGGATTTCCTATTCTTCAACTATTCAGAGTCTAACTTATTTTCAGACCCATTATAGCACTTTCTATTATCTTTAAGATACTAGTGTTTCTATTGCATATGTTGTGTACATATATAATTTTGCCTATTACACTGTAAATCTAACAACAGTGCAGTGTCTTATTTACATTTGGAATCCTTGCATTTCTATACAAGTGCCTTGTATATAGAAGATACATAACAACTTGCTGGATATTATCACTTGTTATAAAATTCAATGCGAGAAAAATTTGGTAAACTAGTAGATGTGTAAAATACTGTGTTTAAAGGATCAGAGATAAATATATATTTCTAACAAAGTATCTTCATGACTCTTAACAATGTGCTCAATTCTTGGATGAATGAAGATCAACTTAAAAAGTTTTGGAGAAGACGTCTTTGCTATACTTAGTACGGGTACATACCTAAAATATTTTAAAACATGGTATTTTTGAACAACAAATGGATTACTGGTAGAGCCTGGTAAGTCCCAGTAATCACTAGCAACTACAGATCTGCAAATTTCTCCAGGTTAGTATGTTTGAACTTTCACTTGGGGCCAGTATCCCAGTATCCTAAGCTTTAGGAAAAAATTGGTTTCATGCCTCTGAAACAGGCTTAAAGGCAAATCAACACTGGTAATATGAGTGGACTTTGAGTCCCAAATATCTCTGTGTTCTCTTAAATCTGAACTGACTCTGTTAACTGTCAGGGAGTAATTCATAGTCAACGATGAAATGAAATGGATTTGAATCCTGGACACTAGAGTAAAAGATAAAATTACTTTAAGATGTGCTTCTGCAAAAGAAAAAGGAAGATACACTCGCATTTTGAAAAGCATAAGTAATGTCATAGGATCCCTAGAATTCAAAGGGCCACTTTTCAGTAAAACAACTAAACAGTGAACGTTCTTTCACTGCTCATAGTGATTAGCTCTCTGGCATTAACCTGTCCAGCTATTAGATGACACTGCCACCTCACTAACTTGCAGCTGAAAGTAAATTTGTCTGGTTTTAATAGTGTTACAAAGAAAGAAAGTACTCCAATGACAGGTCAGAGACCAAATATACCACTAACAAAGGGTTTGGAAGGGCTAGGGCTGATTGCAGATGCTCTTGGTAGCAAATGGTTTTAAGTCTTATGCTTAAGTCATTGAAACCAGAGGTTCCCATGAGGCCATTGGGCAGAGTGACTGAGGCCAAGCACGTCCTGCCGTTGCCACACTCTGCAACCCCATCAGACTCAACCGGGTGAGTAGTGGTGACCTAGTAGGGAGCTCCAGAAGTGATCACTGACAGATTCATAGATGCCCAAATTTACATGAGAGAGCAAGAGTGGAGACAATGGTGTAGGCAAGTCTTGAGAACATAGATTACCTAGATATTATGTAGATGTAACATGAGATGGATATATTATGTTCATAGTTGTTAATTGTTGTTTTTCTCCTGGATTGTTGGGTGAAAGTGATAATCTATGTTTGGGTCTCAAAACATTTTCTGTAAGGCACATTAAATTTGGTAAATTTTTAGGTTTTGTGGGCCTCACAGAGTCTCTGTCTCCCCTCCTTTTCTCCTCTTCCTTCTCTACCTCCTTCTACTCATCTTTGTCCTATTCCATCATTTCTTCCTTCCTTATAAGAATTTAAAAACTATTTTTTTCCCATAGGCCACATACAACAAGCCAGAGGCTGGATTTGGCCCATGAGCCATAGTATCTGGACTCCTGTTCTAGGTAATCAAATATTACAGTAAGTGAATAGTCTCCACACCAACTGTGGATAGATTTATCATATTCACAGAATTTATATACAATCAAATATTCCTACTAAACTTATGTGAACACTTATTTTTATTTTTAATTATTTAAAATCTAAAAATACTTTATAATAAGTAATATGAGAATCAATTACCATATATTAAAATATAATGATAGAAAATAATTTAACTTTTAACCCAAGCAAATATTAAACACTGTAAATATCAAAAAGTCTCTAGTTTTAGTAGAAGAATGGGCTCCAAAATGAAGTTTACTTTAATTTAAGATGTAGAGATATACTTGAGTATCTGGTATACTCATTCATCACTGTCATAAAAAAACTTGTCCTGGGGCTGCCTAGTTTTGTTCTTATTTTATTTTATTTTATTTTCTGTACTTTTCAGGTAGAAGTCATAGGTTTCTTCTTCATGTTCCTATCCTCAACTTCTTGACCATAGAATTCTGTGTTAAAGTATTTTGCATGACGCAAATGCATGAAGCATGAATACTTAAGTGTAGAGTTGGTGTTTTATTTGATTCCTGAGGTTTCTGATGTAATAGCTTAAGTGACTAAATACTAATTTGTTTTCTTTCATAATTTAATTCAGAATATCCAAATTTTGAAGCTAGAAGGCAAAGAAGAGGTTAAAAATGTTTCTTCAAGTAGTTAGTATGCATTGGCCTTCATAGTAGAAGTTGAAAAAGGGGAAATGAAGGACTAATGGCTAAAATAAAAGGTTGAATGCATTATAAAAAGTAATGGGAGAGTATGGAAATATGATTTGATAGTTTCCTCTACAGGATTTACAACCTCCAAAATAGTTTTCCACGTCAATATTCTTACTGCAACATTACATAAGAGAAGACATTGCCAGCCTATCAGATAACATACATTTAGAAATGCACTTTAAGTGTGATAGGAATGGTCACTTTGGAATAAAATGGAGAAATGATTTATATCTGAATGTGGTTACCCCCAAATTCATCCAAAGGATCTTCTTTCCTCAATTATTAATTGTGAAGCTACAGTATAAATGGAATGACCCACATATTCAGCTAAGCTCTGAACTGTGAATGGGTAATACTACCCCAGTCCTGAATTTATTGCACTGTATTTTATATTGAGAAGTATCCTGCTATTTGTGATGCTTATTTTTGAGAATATTGTTTTTATGCTACAGTTCTTTCCTCATGCAACATAAAAAAATGAATCTCTTATAGACAAATATGTACTCCTAAGTAGTAGGATAAGGCCATTTCTAATTATTCTTATGGAGCAGTCAATAGGGTTGGACAGTCAGAATGAGAGCAGAAGAGTCGAATTTTGAAAGTTATTTCCTTGTTTCTGGATCAGTGTACTTGAGACCAGCTTTTCATTGGGATTGGCATTAATGTGACCTTAGGTTCATGTAAAGGAGAGAAATATGAGACCTTATTTTCTAATTTATCCCAGTTATCCCAGCCTCTAAGTTCCCTTGTTTTTGACCTAACACACTGTGCTTCTTCTATGTCCCAATTCTACGACATTCTGATATAGCACCTAGAAATTTGCTGACAAGTGTGTTAACTTTGATGTTCAAGGCTATTTTTGCATTTCCATAGAGGGCTCTTAAAAACCAAGGACCCTCTCAGACTCAAGAAAATGAAAATTTAAGGGCAAAAGGTACAAGCTGGTGCTTTTGAACAACTATTTAAAAAAACATGCAACCTGCATATCATGGTACTCCAGGCTCTCTGGTCAGTCTTTGCATTTTCCCTATATAAAATTTACATGTTCAGCATTTTATAGTACTCTGAAACGTTTGGAAGATTCATATTTTTCAAATGTGGGAATTCCTAGAATAATAGTATATATCAAAGAAGGAAAAAGCATCCTTAAAAGAAGCACGTACTTTAATTATCCTGCCAGATTTTATTTCCAATACTTAGGCCACTGTCATGGCCTAACTTCATCTCCAGAGCTCTCTGGGTCTCTTGGAGCAGGGCATCTGCTTAAGGACAAGAGCAAGTGGAGGAGACATGGAGTCAAGGCAACTCTTCTAGATTCTCACTGAACCAACTTCAAGTGGCTTTTGCACTGAAAAGAAATGAAAGAACACAGTATATCCAAACTGACTCTTAGCTTGAAGCTTTCAACTAGGATATGAATCTGCCCTGTTCACCTTCCAAAAAGCTAATCCCATATCAGTTTATGGGATTAGTACAGTAAATCACTTAATAGTATTTGAGGCATTTTCATGAGAACTAATTTCTGCTGGGTGTTTTCTCCTATTTTATTCCACACAGTTAAGGTTCTTACTTGAACATCTTATAAGCTACAAAGAAAGAGGGCTCGATGCCCTAAATGTTAAAGGGCATAACTCTGATAGTATACATTTTTTAAAATAAAAAAACTGGTCAAACTCCACATAATCTTTTAATGGGCATCTGTTTGTCTATGAGGAAGAGTATACATTCTGCTCTATGCTGTTATTTGAAGGAAAGATCAATATTTCACAAATGTTTAAAAATTTACTCTGAACTTAGTGAGTGATAAATTTGCCAGCACCTGATGTTTTGGCTTGATTTCCAGTTCTTAAAAGCAAACTTACAGAGGCAGCCTAAGTCATGGAAGTACTCCAGCTTAATAACCAAAGTGGAAGACAGTTTCCCATTTCTTGTGTGGTTTTTTCAGTTGCTTTCTTATGATCTCTCCTCTATGGCTTCAGAGAACACTGATCGACTCTCTAGTGGATGCCTTATGCTACTGTGTGCACTGGGGAGGAATGACCCATGGTCCCTGAACTCCCAGTGACCTATTTCTTGAATCAGTCTCAGTTATAATGCTTCATAGAATATATAGATTCTTCTAAATTTTGGTATGAAGATATTTGCTTTGAAATAGGGGACACATTTTGGAGGGGAGAAGGGTGGGGTTTGGGTGAGCCCGGTGGTGGGTATTAAGGAGGACACGTATTGCATGGAGCACTGGGTGTGGTGCATAAACAAATTTTGGAACACTGAAAAAAAATTAAATTAAATTAAATTAAAAAAAAAAGAAATATAGAACACTTTTTCCATTGATTGTGTTTCATAAAATTAGAGGCAGATTCCTGAATTTAAAAATTATTCTATGGATGACTTCCATATTTATCTAGAGTAGTAATTTCTATATTAATGTAATATATTTGGGGAATTTAGGTTCTTGTTTCAATGTGTGTGTGTATACACCACTTATTTTTTCCTTAAGATTTATTTATTTTAGAGAGTGCATGCAGGAGTGCGCGTGCATGCACACACCAGAGTGAGGGGAGGGGTAGAGGGAGAGAATCTGCAAGCAGACTCCCGGCTGAGCTTGGAGCTGGTCCAGGGACTACACCACATGACCTGTGAGATCATGACCTGAGGTCAACCGACTGAACCACCCAGGTGTCCCTACATCACTTATTTAAGGTGTACATATTCTCTCCTTTCATGGTTCCATCCCCAGAACAATAAAGTCAGCTTCAGCTTCCTCAATTTTCTCTTCTTCCTTACCTTCTTGGTGTTTATTAGAGCTGGACACAAATAACACTCTCTGTCATTTCAGTATTTCTGTTTTAACAAGATGGAGTTTACTCAGGTGATTTTCTTTATATTTCTGAGATTCTACACTGAATGAAATGAATTAGCTCCCTCATAGTCATTTCTCATAATTTATAATGCTGTTTACCATGTTTATGAGCAACCTAATTGCTTTAAATCTATTTTGAAATTCATATAATTACATCAGAGTTGTATTGAAGTTTTCTGAATTAAGGACTTTATCAGTTTTTAGGCCATCTTAAAATTTATTATCTCAAGTGAGGAATTTACATGTTGTTCATAGTGCTGTTTGCATACAATCAAATAAGTGAGGAGAAGGACAATTTGGAAAATTAAAGTTGCAAGAAAGATCCCCACCACACGTTTTGTGGTGAGGTGAATAGGGTTCCATTCAGGAACCCTAATTAATGTCATAATTAGTATACAGGGCTTTTGTGCAAAACAAAAAGAACCTTAATCATGAAACAACTTTGGAATAAATGGAAATATATATGGTACCTTGGGATGGGAAATAATTATATAGAAACACAACCACTTGAGTTGATAAGTAATTGATATAAGCCTTTGTAAGTAGTATAACTTACAACATATATATGCTAGATTGCACAAATCTTAAACTCACAGCATGAAAGATTTTTATAAGTTGAGTACATTGATGCAACAATCAACAGTATTTGAGAGTTCCCATCATTTAGCATTCTTGCCAATACTTGATGTTGCGAATCCTTTTGGTTCTAGTCATTTTCATGGGTGTGTAATTGTATAACATTGTAGCTTTAACTGGCGTTTCTCTGATAATTATTCATTTTGAATTCCCCTTCATTTTCTTCTTAGCCATTTGGATAAATTCTTTTGAGTGGTACCTCAAAAGAGGTCTTTTGTCTATTTCTTGATCTTCTATAGTTTTCTTATTTATAGAAGATTTTATGTATTCTGGATAGGAATACTTTGTCAAACATACATGTTGCAAATATCTTCTCCTATTCTGTTTTATATTTAAATATTTGGTGTCTTTTGTTAAGAAGTTCTTAATTTAATGATGTTTAATTAAATTGATCTTTTCATTCATGATTAGTGCTTTATTATCCTATTTAAAAATTTTTCTCGATGCTAAGATCATAAGATATTCTGTTTTATTATAGAAGTTTTAAAAATTTTTATCTTTTTTTGTTTAGACTTTACTATCAAGCTAAAATATTAATAAAAGTATTTTTTATTAACCTTTTCTATTAGGAATTCCTAATTCCCATTGGAATTGGTTTTTATGTTTTAAGTTAGGGATCAGCCAAAATGAGCCTAAGAGGCATGATAACTAAAGGTAATGCAGTATCCTGGCTAGGATCCTGGAATGAAGAAGGGTATTAGATAAAAGTTAAGGAAGTCTGAATAACCTAAGGACTTTAGTTAATGTATAAATATTAATTCATTAACAGTATATCATACTAATTTGTACCCCTGAAACAAATAATACATTATATGTATAAAATAAAAAAAATAAGATGTTATTAGGGGAAACTCAGTGTAGGGTATGTGGGCATTCTGTATTATATTCTCAATATTTCTGTAAATCTGAAACTCTTTTGTTAATATAAAGTCTATTAAAAAATAAATTTTGGGCACCTGAGTGGCTCAGTGGGTTAAGCCTCTGCCTTTGGCTCAGGTTATGGTCTCAGGGTCCTGGGATCGAGCCCCACATCAGGCTCTCTGCTCACCAGGGAGCCTGCTTCCCCCCCCAACCCCCGTCTCTGCCTGCCTCTCTGCCTGCTTGTGATCTCTCTCTCTGTCAAAAAATAGATAAAATATTTTTTAAAAATAAATAAATAAATGTTAAATGAATGGAAAACATGCACAGTAGTCATGAACATTATTTATTTGGATGTTGCAAAGAAGAGAGGGAGATGAACAGTTTAAAAAAGAAGGTAGGTAAAGAACAGTGCATATGCTAAAATTATATATAATAAATCAGATTGATACAAGGCTATATGTGTATATATGTATGTGCTTATATGTAAAGGCAGATATCTGAAAGAAAAGTCACCAGAACTTAAGAAATAGCTATCTTTGACCATTGAAATTGCAGATAGATCCTCTCCTCTCTCCTTCCCTCCATTCTTTTCTTCCTTCTTCCTTCCCTCCCTCTCTCTTTTCTCCTTCCTTCCTTCCTTTTCCCTGCATTGTTTAAATTTTTGAACAAAGGGAGCACCTGAGTGGCTCAGTTGGTTAAGCATCTGTCTTCAGGTCAGGTTATGATCCCTGGGTCCTGAGACCTAGCCCCACTTCAGGCTCCCTGCTCAGCGGGAAGTATGCTTCTCTCTCTCTCTCTGCCCCTCCCCTCTCCTCCCTCCCCCCTGCTCATGCTCTCTCTCTCTCTTGCTGTTGCTCTCAAATAAATAAGTAAAATCTTTAAAAAAATTTTTTTTGAAGAATATATTTTTTATATAAGAGAAGAGTATAGTTATAAGTGATTCCAAGTTAGATGCCCTAGGTTAGTTATACTTTGAAATTTCAAATTTACCACTTCCTTATCTGGGTATCTATAGCTTTTGGATCCACCTTCAACAAATTATAGAAAACCACAATATTGTAGGTCTTCACTGAAGAACAAAATATGACATTACTGGTACTCTAACACAGATCATAATGAGATAAATAACATCTCAGAAGACCATATGAGAGATATGCAGACTGACCACTGTTCTAGTTAGAGTTGACAAATATGAAGCCTCATTACCATTCCTGCTCTTAGAACTCCATATTATTTCCTTGGGTCAAGTGAGATCATTAGAGGGCAGCAAAAATAGTTATTTTCTTAGTCTTTATAGAATCACATGTATTAATTTCTTGTTTAAGAATGAGCCATAAACTTTTTAATCAAAATCCAGTGTAAGATTCATATGGCCTTATCCTATTTGTATTAAAGACACTGTTGACGATATTTTCTACCTAGTGGCCCAGTATATGAACTACTAAATGATAAGTATTTATTATTGTTGTTGTTGTATCTTTTATGATATCTTACTAGGGATAGCTTTGATTTCCATGAGGCTAGGCTCTGCCTTTCTGCTAATGAGAATTATAATTGGTAATGTTTCTCCTTTAATCTGAATTCCAGTAAGCTCTGAGACAAATTTGAGCTTCAGCTATTATAGTTGTGTTCTTCTTATTTGTTTGTCTTTATTTAGTTTTACCTCTCTTATTCCATAAAATATTTGAGACAATGGTTTGAATTTCATATTGCTATTTTTCCTGGTTTTATACTTCTATTTTTCTTGATTTTGATTTTTCTATTTTTATTTTATTGCTTTTTGTTACATTTGTGAAATTCAGTAGCATATGAGTAAGTAAAACATCTGAATTATAGAGTATTTAAAAATTGCTTTTTAAAAATTTCAAATTTATATCAGAACTTGTATTTGACTTTAAAATGTGCTAACTTGGAGCAGCTGGATGGGTCAGTTGAATGTCTGACTAGTGATTTCAGCTTAAGTCATGATTTCATGGGTGGTGAGATCCAGCCCTTTGTGGGGCTCCCTGCTCAGCAGGGAGTTTTCTTGAGATTCTCTCCCTCTGTCCCTCCTCCTGCTCTTTCTCTCTCAAAAATAAATAAATCTTTAAAAAATTAAATTTTAAAATGTACTAACTTGTTTGGACAATATGCCTTGGGTACTCCTTTGATGAACTGATATGAATTTGATGTCATTGGAAGAGTATTAGACCAAGATTTGAAAGACTTAAATTCTATTTTTTGTTGTTATGGTTTAACTGGGATTAATGATTTAATGTCTCTAGGACTATTCTTCTCAGAGTAAGAAAATATATAGCCTTTTTGTTATAAAAATTAATCAGTTTTACATATTGGTTTATATTTTTTAATGAATTGCCTTTAATGAATTTCAGTACATAAGCAAAACTAACAATCAATGGAAAAAACATAAACATCTCCATGTTCAAAACACATTTGATAATTTACTGGGAAAGAAATTTCTTAGAGAAAGTCTTATGAGAAAAAAAAAACAGAACCCACTATTCCATTTGGACATTTGGTGAACATTTGAATAATTTTGGGAGGATACATTTTAAAGTTGAAATTCCCATGACCTCATATTCTAGTGGTTGTCATTAAGTTGTTAGAAGCTTGAATCTGTGAATGATTCCAAAGGAACCTTTTTACTGGACTACAACCCAATTGAGAATTTACATTAGAGGACAGTAATGCATATAGTCATACTCTTAAAGGACTCTGCTCTGGGATTCTCTCCCTGCCCCCCCATTTGGAGCTCCCAGTGACCTCCAAGTGCTGACTGAGTCTACAAGATTAGATCAATATAAGCAAATTTATTCTAATTTGTTGAAGTGTTTATGTCAAGTGAATGATAGCAGTCAACCCCTAAATTTTCAATGTGGTCCTTGAAGAAACTGAGTGTTATATACTGGTAAATTTTACTGCTTATTTATTGCCACATAAGGAATCACACATGACTTTTTTATTCCAGACATTCTTCAACCTCTGTGAATAATCAGACAATAAAAATGAAATCTTCAACATTTTTTAATTACTCTCTTCATGCATCCAAGAAACTATCAGACCACACAAGAAAACTATTGTTAATACCAACTAGGAAAGATATATGTGTAATTGAGAGTAATGGTGTCTGAAAATTAAATCTTAAGTTGTAGGAGCTTTTTAAAATCATAATTTGATTCAAAATTTGTGCTTCTTTGAAAATGCCTGCTTTCAATGAGGTTGCATGTATCATGCATTGTATGAATGAATACATCATGAAAATAGTCATCAGTATTATTTTCTTGCTTATTCTTCATGAAAAATTCTCCATAATAAATATTTTCCAAGACTTGATTTCCTTTCCACTTAGTTTGCACAGTAGAATCATTTTTTTGGGCTGATTATTACACAATATTTCATGGGATAGTCTGAATACTAGAAAAATATTTGTTTTTTTGAAAATGTAAAATTCCATTTTAGACATCTGCAAAGCAGAAAACATTTTGGTAACTGGAGAATTTAGAATTCCAGATTGAATTTTAAAGTTTTTGATTCTTTTTAATGGGGTAATCCTTGACCAGATGTAGGAAGTTTTCTCCCTCTCTCTCTCTCTCTCTCTTGTGGGGCATAAAGTCAGATGTTTATTTGGAGTCCAAATGTCACCTTATCTTTCAAAGTATAGGTCTTATTGCATACAACTAATAAAGTTCCATGCAATAAGTTACAATTATAAGGAGCACATTTCTAGATTGTTCTTTGAACATGGGTAGACACAAAAATATACATAGATTTTAATCTAAAATATCTGTGTGGAAATGCATTTTTGTGTTTTGGAATAGCAAGAGTAAGCACTTTTTAAATAATTCTTTTAAAGAAAACTTGCTTTACATATTACTTAAAATATATCTATGAATTATAGAAAATAAAATGCATTACATATTTTAAATTTTGAAATCATTATAGATTTCTAAAAAATTGAAAAACAATTTACAGGAAGGTCCAATGCACCCATTGCCCAGTCTTTCCTTTCTTTTATAACTATGATACAATATCACACCAAGAAATTGATGTTGTGGGACGCCTGGGTGGCTCAGTTGGTTAAGCGGCTGCCTTCGGCTCAGGTCATGATCCCGACATCCTGGGATTGAGTCCCATATCGGGCTCTTTGCTCTGCAGGGAGTGCTCCATCCCTGTGCTCGATCTCTCTCTCTCTCTCTAACAAATAAATAAATACAAAAATCGTTAAAAAAAAAACATAAAAAAAAAAGAAATTGATGTTGCTACAATGCATGCTCATATATTTGTTGAAGGATAAATAATTAACTGTTTTAATAAGGATAACAATGAATTAATTTCAAGCAGTAATTTTGTTAGTCCTAAAAAACCTCAATCATTTAAGTTTGAAGTTATACACATAAACATACATAGAACTGAAACAGTAAATTACTTGATATTTACCAATTTGTATCTATTAGATAACTCTTTAGATTATATATCTATATTTATCTATATGTAGATAGAGACAGATATATATTAATTACTATCTTTAATTGAATCATATAAAATTGCCAGTACTCAAACTTTTGACTCATAAGTTGGCCACTTCTTAAAATGAATCAATATAATATATCATCTCTTATTTCTATCAAAGTATGTATAAAGTATTTTAGCATGCTAGCAGTTTGAGGCACTTAGAACACTGGGAAAGTGTTGAAAGTATGGGTGAGAAAGGATTAAGGGAAAATATTGAGAATGACTTTAGAACAGTTTAGAAGAGTAGGTTTTTAGTGATGGTTAAGAATCCATGTAAAATCTGATGGACCTCCTCTAGGAACTCCAGATTATTTTCTTGAGTCAAGCTAGACCAACAGAAAGCTGTGTGCAAAATTTCAGATATTATTTTTTTTAAGAAAACATTACTATGAGAGGCTCTGTTTTTGAAATTTCTAGAGTCATTCCTCAGTCAGAGGCTATTTATCTACTCACATCCCCTAAAACTGTAATCATTCCTTATTTTGCTCTCCTAAGGTCTGAAAAAGTATACTTATAAAACTAAAAATTTCAACAAACTCTTAGAGAATATTTTATTGATCTTGATTACTGTAGATTAACAAAAATAAGTAATGAGATAATTTCTTAGCAGTATCTTAGAAAAGACCAGGAATCTAAAATATTCAGCATAACAGTGGGGTCCCCAGCCTTACTGGGTCTCCTGTGATCTCTAGCTGTGGAACCAACTATGTCCTGAAAGGTCATATCTAGTAACAAGCAGAAGAGTCTGTATTTCAGAGTTACCAGGGTCTCATCAGAGTTTTATCACATGGGACATAGGCATGGTTCCTTTCAGACAAAGGAGAGATCTTATCTATTTAGAATTAAAATTCAGAAAAGGATATTCCAACTTGGCTACAGGCTAAGTGAATTATTAGGGTTAAATGAACTAATCACATCCAGAAAAATAATGTAAAAGCATTGGGAGTGCTGAAAGTGATGTAGATTTTTGAGGGGGATGTTTGGATATAGAGCATGACACCACAGAAATTTGATTTAAATTCATCAAATCTTTCCAATTTAATTTACTTTTGAGATATTTTTCCGCCCTGGAAATTAGATAGGCTTGGGCAAGAGATGTGGACAATTCAGTTTCAGGTCTAACTAACTCAAAGAATAACTGAAGTCTGGGGAGTATGGGAACTCTAGTTTCCATCTGCTCTAATGACAGTTCAATGGGCTTGTCCATGGTACATTGATTTCAGTATCTCTGGGGAAGGCTGACAAACACAGTTCCCTATTTAGAGTTATGTCCATGGCTGGTCATCTGGCGTGGCAGAGCCATCCGGCTTCCTGTCCTCTGGGACGCTGCACAACACTGATCTACTCTCACCCATGGTTTATGTTGCTTGCCTGCTCAGTTGGTGCCAACCCAAGCAAGACCTAGTCTTTCTCAGTGACCTTGCTAGCCCAAACTGAACAATCACACCATGCAACTAAGTTTGCTCTATTTTCCTACTAATATAAGAGTTTTTGTTTGTTTGTTTGTTTCACTTGTCTTAAGATTTCCAGTGATACCTGGAAAAACTTGAGGCACAAGGGACTGGGAGGAGGGGGGATGCAATAGGTGATTTGTGAGTAGAGGCAATGATAAAGTATTCAGTGCCCAACTAGAGAATCTTTTTTCTAGTTTCTCTTTTTCACCAGATACTACTAAGAACATTTACACATTTGAGATAGACCATTTAAAAGGTAAACTTCTTATTTTCCCTCCTTATTTTTTCCCAAGGAAGTCATTGAGAAAGAGAATAACAATATAAACTTGGTATTTAATTTTTACAGGAACATTCTACATGATAATAATCATGATGCTAGAGATGGCCTAATAAGGATATGGCTGATAATTTTAGAGTTGACTGTTAGAAAATGGACTAGTCATGTTTGACCATAAGCAGTAAATATGGTTGTTGTGGTATTACCATTAGCTGACCATGAGTCACACAGCATCCCAGTTCTGGGTAAAACAAGATGTTTAGTACCTCCTTTGCAAAACTTTTGCTCCTTTCCTGGCTTGTCTCTCCTCTCTTGAATGTCTTTTTATCTAGCAGTCCCTTCATTCTCTGCTGGATGTCTGGTATAGAAATGTTCTCAGGTTCAGTTCTCAGCACTAATCTCATTGTGCTTCAGGAAGTTTCATCTGGAGATTTCAGATTTAACTCACCTTCATAATTAATATTACTTTTGACCAATCTCTCTGGTTCTAATCTAGAGTTTCCCTATATTTTCCTTTCTTTTCATTCCTAGTGACTTAGCCCAGACCTTATTAATGTTGACCTAGATTCTTAGACTAATCCCTATTTAAAGCTTTCTTCTAATTCTCTTTATGGCTGTCTCTCCTTGGAGATAAAGAAAGGAAATCAGGAACCAAACTCTGACTCAGAACTTTTTATGAAGAATGTTGAATATTTCTCATTTTTAGGAGATGAAAAGATGAAATCTTAATGATATGATTTAGAACCAAGTAAGACCAAGCTATATGATTTGTTAAATTGTCTCCCAGAGTTGAATAAAATAGTTGATCCAATAATAAATAAATAACCAACATTTCCAAATGGATCTTGAAGAAAAGGAGATGCTCAGAGACTCCATTCTGATATTAGCTGCACTAGGGGAGATGAATAGATGATAAATATGACTCAAATAAAGGGTTACTAACATTGCATTTATTGTCAGTATACATATCCAGAAGATGAGAATGCTGCCTAAGAGTTCCCAGAGAGCTGGAGTAAAAGAACAGTGTAATTGTAGATGATGTTTCTTAAAAGTACATCTAATACTTACAAATTCTAATTTATTCTGTGTACTGACATGTACCTTGGTGGAATAGTGGGTCACTCTCCTCAAAAATCTTTTGCCTTCTCAGTATATGAATGATGGAAATGATTTAATTAGTGATTTCCACAGTTATTCTTTCCCATATTTCCATTGCCACTTTCTAGGCCACCTTCTCCCTTCACATCAAAAGTACATACCCTAAATAGCAGCTGTTTTGGTCTTTTTGTTGTTTCTTGGCTACTCCACATACTCATCAATCTTTGGGCTTTTGCTCTAGTTTTTTCCTGCCTTAGAATGTCCTTATTCCCCACTTCAGAAACATAGTTCAAGATTTACCTCTTCTGAGAAATCTGCTTGAATCTAAAATTGTCACTCTTTTCTATTTCCCTAGTAGTTTTAATCTTTGTTACACCACAAATTATCTTAGCCCTTAAGTTAATGTTTTTGTTTCTGAATCCTATACTAATATTCTCTGTCATGTAGACATTCAGTAATGTTGCTAAACAGAATTGAACTCATTTAAGTTATGCTAAGCTAGAGCTCACTAGGTCTTGATTAGTGGGTCAGCACCAAAATTGCAATCTTCCTTTCAACTACTATAGGGCCAAAGCTCCACATTTAAAAATGGAATATCAAGAACAGTTTTCTTGTGTGGCTTATATAACGGATTATTTATTCACTTTGCTAAGCCAAGAACTGTGCTAGGGATGTTAGCACTATGCAAGTTGGATAAGAAATGATCCCTCAGGGAGGATAGCATCTATAAAAGGGAGGAGACATTTAAGAACTTCATCAGAATAAAAGATTATATAGAGAATGTGAACAGACTCAAAGAACATAGGACCAATAACTGTGCTTAGGAAATATCAGGAGAAAGCTCACAAAAGTTTAAAATATAAGTAGTTGCTGTCCTCCAGTTTGATAAAGATAACAGGATATTCATGGTACTCTCAAATTTCAATTTAGAGTTTATTTACTTATGGAACTGGTGTCCTGGTAATAATTTTAGGAATTTATCTGAATGCATTTATATGTAATATTGTGTATGTGAGTGTGTGTGTATGTGTGTTAAGCTCAAAAGGTAGGTGGAATCAGCCAAGGGCACAGCTGCTACTGCATGCTGCACACCTCTGGTAGGCCTTGCCCAGCCACACACCCCCAGGCAACATCACTGGCCCTGTCCAGCCATACCCAGCCAGCATCATGGACTATGCCCAGCCTTGCATCTCCAGCTGTCCCAGTGTGTAGCCCCTAACCACCTAACTGCTTTGGGGATCTGGTAAAGGGCTAGTGGCCCAATGCACATTTTGCTAACACAACCATCCTGCTTCCAAGTATCCCAGCAGTCACATTCTCCTCCCTCCCCCAACCCTGGGCTAGCCTTCCTGGGTCCTACTAACACCACAGAGAGCAAACACAGCCTACAACAGGCAAAGAGAGCAAGCGACTACATGGAAAGGAAAAGTTACTCAGACAGAACAACAGAGCATAAACAATACACAAAAGATACCCTTCTGAAGTGCCAGATTCTGGAGAAGAGTGGACACTGCACTATAGGGCACTCCAGTGACCAGGACCATGGTCCAGTGGACTGGACCATGACTCTTCTTCATAAAGTCACAACTTTCAAGAGCAGAAGACACAACTGATTTTCTTAACACAGAGAAACAGACACAGAGTGACAGACAAAACTAAGAAAACAGATCAATTTATCCCAAATGAAAGAACAGAACTAGGCCTTGGCCAGAGATCGAAGTGAAACAGATATAAGTGCTGATAGAGCATTTAAAGCAATGATCATAAGGATAGTCCCTGAATTGAGAAGAGAGTAGAAGACATGAGTAAGATCCTTAACACAGAGATAAGGAATAAAATAGCAGAGATAATACAGCAGCCATAAAGGAATAACATAGCTCAATAGATAAAATGAGAAATATGCTTGATAGAATGAATAGCAGGATGGAAGAAACAAAGGAACCAGTTAATGATCTAGAAAACAGAGTAATGGTAATCAAGTAATCAAGCTAAGTGGAAAGACAGAAAAAAGAATTATACAAAATGAGAAAAAACTTATGGAACTCAGTGACTGCATCAAACATAATAACAGTCACATTCTAGGAGTCCTAGAAGAGAGAAAAAGGGGCAGAAAATTTATTTGAAGAAATAATAGCTAAAAACTTCACTAATCTAGAAAAGGAAACAGATAAGAGGCAGAGAAGTCCCATCAAAATCAACAAAAGCAGACATATGCCAAGACAAATCAAAATTAAATTGGCAAAATATAGTGATGAAAAAAAAATTTTAAAACAGCAAGACTCAAGAAGTCAGTAACTTACAAAGGAAAATCCACAAGGCTAGCAAAGGATTTTTCAACAGAAGCTTTGTAAGCCAGAAGGGAGTGGCATGATATATTCAAAATGCTGAAAGGGAAAAGTCTACAGCCAAGAATACTCTAGCCAAGAAGGCTATTGTACAGAATAGAAGGAGAGATAGTTTCCTAGACAAAATTAAAGGAGTTCATGACTGCTATACCAGCCCTGCAAGAAATATTAAAGAGGACTCTTTGAGTGGAAAGGAGACCAAAGTGACAGTATAGAGGTAGGAAACACAAAAAGAGTAAAAATGAATATTTCTGTTAAAAATATATCAAGGACCTCACACAAAAAAGTATATAAAATATAATAACATGTATCTAAAATGTGAGGAGGAGAGGAGGAAAAAATGGTTTCAAATGTAAACAATCATCAACTCAATATAGATGTTATATATGAACCTAGTGGTAACCATGTTTCAAAAGCCTCCAATAAATATGCAAATAATAAGGAGAAAGAAATCCAAATATATTACTAAAGAAAATCATTAAAACATGAAAGACAAAAAAAGATCAAAGAAAATCTTCAGAAACAACCACAAAACAAGTAATAAAATGGTAGTAAATACCTATCTATCAATAATTACTTAGAATATAAATGGACTAAACACCCCCAATCAAAAGACATGGGGTGACAGAATGGATAAAAAACAAGATCTATCTATATGCTGCCTATAAGAGACCAATTTTAGACCTAAACACCTGCAGATTGAAAGTGAGAGGATGGAGAAATATCTGTCATGCAAATGGATGTCAAACAATGCAAGAGTAGCAATACTTATTTCACACAAAATAGATCTTGAAACAAAGACTGTAATAAGAGACAGAGAAGGATACTATATGCTGAAAAGGGGGACAATCCAAGGAGAAGATATAACAATCGTAAATATTTATGCACCCAACACAAGATCACTCAAATACATAAAACAGTTAATAACAAACATAAAGGGAATAATTGATAATAATACAGAAAGAGTAGGGGACTTTAATACCCCACTAACATCAATGTACAGATCTTCTAAACAGAAAATCAACAAGAAAAGGATGGGTTTGAATGACATTGGGACAGATGAACTCAACAGATATATTTAGAACATTCCATCTTAAAAAGCAGAATACACAGATCACATATTATCCTGCAAAGCAAATCTCAACAAATTTAAGAAGATTTGAATCATCAATACATCTTTTCTGACCACAATACTATGAAATTAGAAGTCATCTAGAAGAAAAAATCTGGAAAGACCACAAATACATGGAGGTTAAATAACGAGCTACCAAACAATGAATGGGTCAACTGTAAAATAAAAGAAGAAATTAAAAAGTACATGGAAACAAATGAAAATACAACGCTCCAAAACCTATAGGATGCAGCAAATGTAGTTTTAAGAGAAAAGTTTATAGCAATACAGGCCTACCTTAAGAAGCAAAAACTAATCTCAAATAAACAACTTAAACTTACATCTAGACGAGCTAGAAAAAAAAAAAAACAATAAACAGAACCTAAAACCAGCAGAAGGAAGGAAATGATAAAGATTAAAGCAGAAGTAAATGATGTAGACACACACACACACACACACACAGAGATAGAAGACAACAATGGAACAGGAGTTGATTCTTTAAAAAAAAAAAATCAATAAAATTGATAAACCTCTAGTCAGATTCTCAAGAAAAAGAGAAAGGGCTGAAATAAATAAAATCACAAATGAGAGAGGAAAAATAATAACTAATGCCACAGAAATACAATTATGAGAGAATATTATGATAAACTATATGCCATCAAATCAGACAACACACAAATTGGACAATCTGGAAGAAATGGATAAATTCCTAGAAACATATAAACTACCAGAACTGAAACAGAAAGAAATAGAAGATTTGAATAAACCAATAACCAGTAAAGAAATTGAAGTAGTAATCAAAAAGTTCCCAAAAAACAAAAGTCTAGAACCAGATGGGTTCACAAGTAAATTCTACCATACAACTCAAGAAGAGTTAATACCTATTCTCAAACTATTCCAAAAAATAAAAGAGGAAGGACAATTTCCAAATTCATTCTATGAGACCAGCATTACCCTGATACCAAAACCAAATAAAGACACTACTAAAAAATGAGACTACAGGCCAATATCCCTGATGAACAAAGGTGCAAAAATTCTCAACAAAATACTAGCAAACCGAATTCAACAATACATTAAAAAAAATCACTCATGAAGATCAAGTGGGATTTATTCCTAGGTGACAAGGGTGGTTCAATATTTGCAAATCAATCAACATGATACATCACATCAGTTAAGAGAAAGGATAAGAATCATATGATTATTTCAATAGAAACAGAAAAGCATCTGACAAAATACAACATCCATTCATGATAAAAACCTTCAACATAGTAGGGCTAGAGGGAACATACCTCAATATAATAAAAAGCAATAAGTGAAAATCCCACAGGTAACATCATCCTTACTGGGGGAAAAACAGAGCTTTTCCCCTAAGGTCAGAAAAAAAAAGCAAGGATGTCCACTCTCACCACTGTTACTTAACATAGCACTGGAAGTTCTAGCCACAACAATCAGACAACAAAAAGAAATAAAAAAGACATTTAAATCAGTAAGGAAGACATCAAACTTCCGTTATTTGTAGAAGACATGATACTCTATAGAGAAAATCCAAAGACTAAGAACTACTAGAACTGATAAATGAGTTCAGTAGTCACAGGATACAAAATCAACATACAGAAATCTGTTGCATTTCTATACACCAATAATGAAGCAGCAGAAAAAGAAATCAAGGAATGGATCACATTTGCAATTACACCAAAAACAGTGCAATACCTAGGAATAAACCTTACCAAAGAGGTGAAAGACCTGTACTCTTAAAACTATAAAACACTAATGAAAGAAACTGAAGATGACAAAGAAATCAAAAAACATTCCATGCCCATGGATTGGAAGAACAGACATTGTTAAAATATCTATACTATTCAAGGAAATCTACATACTTAATGCAATCTCTATTAAAATACCAACAGCATTTTTCACAGAACTAGAACAATCCTAAAATTTGTATGGAACTTCAAAAGATTCCAAATAGCCAAAGCAATCATGAAAAAGAAAAACAGGGCACCTGGGTGGCTCAGTCATTAAGTGTCTGCCTTCGGCTCAGGTCATGATCCCAAGGTCCTGGGATTGAGTCACACATCTGGCTCCCTGCTCAGTGGGGAGCCTGCTTCTCCCTCTCCCACTCCCCTGCTTGTGTTCCCTCTCTCACTGTCTCTGTCAAATAAATAAATAAAATCTTTGAAAAAAAAAAGAAAGAAAAAGCTGTAGACATCACAATTCTAGACTTTATGTTATATTCCAAAGGTGTAGTAATAAAAACAGTATTGTACTGGCACAAAAACAGGCACATAGATCAATAGAACAGAAGAGAAAATCGAGAAAAAAACCCACAATTATATGGTCAATTAATCTTCGACAAAGCAGGAAAGACTATCCAATGGGCAAAAGACAGTCTTTTCAATAAATGGTGTTGGAAAAATTGGATAGCAACATGCAAAAGAATGAAACTGGACCACTTTCTTACATCATACACAAAAATAAATTCAAAATGGATTAAAGACCTAAATGTGAGACCTGAAATCATAAAAATCCTAGAGGAGAACATAGGCAGTAACTTCTTTGACATCATCTGTAGCAACTATTTTCTAGATATGTCTCTTGTGGGAAGGGAAACAAAAGCAAAAATGAACTATTGGGACTTAATCAAAATAAACTTCTGCACAATGAAGGAAACAACAAAACTAGAAAGCAGCTTACAGAGTGGGAGAAGATATTTGCAAATTATATATCCGATAAAGGGGTTAGTATTCAAAATATGTTAAAGAACTTATACAACACAACACCAAAAAGACAATTCAGTTTAAAAAGGGGCAGAAGACAAGAACTGACATTTCTCTAAGGAAGATGTCCAGATGGCCAACAAAGATGCTCATCCTCAGGGAGGAGTCAAGATGGCGGAGAAGTAGGAGGCTGAGACGACATCAGCCAGCAGGAGATCAGCTAGATAGCCTATCAAACCATTCCGAACACCTACAAATCCAACAGGAGATCGAAGAGAAGAAAAACAACAATTCTAGGAACAGAAAATCGACCACTTTCTGAAAGGTAGGACCAGCGGAGAAGTGAATCCAACGCGACGGGAAGATAGACCCCAGGGGGAGGG
>ML104359.1:0-10275 GCA_003697995.1 Taxidea taxus jeffersonii
CAACAAATGCAGATATATGCCCATCTGTTTTAATATCCTTTTCAAATAACATTAATTCCCTGAAGAACCCCTGCATGCTAGGTATACTGCTATACAGGCAGACAGGAGTCTTTTTTTAAGTTTTTATTTAAATTCCAGTTGGTTAACATACATTAAAATCCTTGAGGAGAACACAGGCAGCAGTTTCTTTGACATCGACTGTAGCACCTTCTTTCTAGAATATGTCTCCTGAGGCAAGGGAAACAAGCAAAAATAAACTATTGGGACTTCATCAAAATAAACAGCTTCTGCACAGCAGAGGAAACAATCAACCAAACTAAAAGGCAACCTGTGGGATGGGAGAAAATATTCGGAAATGACATATCTGACAAAGAGCTAGTATCCAAGATATGTAAAGAGCTTATGACACTCAAGACCCAAAAGATGAATTATCCAATTAAACAATGGGAAGAAGACATGAACAGACATTTTTCCAAAGAAGACATAGATGTGGCCAACAGACACATGAAAATATGCTCAACGTTACTCTCATTGGGGAAACACAAATCAAAGCTATCATGAGATACCACCTCACAGGCAGACATGTTATTTGAACTGGATCACTGAAAGAATCATTCTAACTGGTCTCTCATCATCCAGCAAACTTCTCATCCACTGTGTCCTCCCTATTTCAGAGTGATCTTCCTAAAATGCAAAGCTGATTCTCGATCCATTGCTTCAAGCCCTTCTGGGATTTCTCATAGTCTACAAACAAAATCCAAATGACCATCATAGCAGAGGAGGTCTTGCACACCTTGCTCTCCAGGTTCATGTCCTGCCCCCACCATCTCTCTCCCCACACCCCATGGTGGGTACTCCTGTGCATCTTCCAGTCTGAGGCTATGATGCCTTCCCTCCCTCCCTCCTAACCAGGAAACCTCTCATTTGGCTAGAACAGCAGAGTGGTAGAAGACATGGACTCCGAAGCAGGATGCCTGGGTTGAAATCCAACTCAGTTGCATAATCGTTGTATAATTTGGGGCCAGTTACTTGAACTTGGTTTATTGTGTTTATGTTTCTCTTCATCTGTAAAATGAGAATAACAGTAATCCCTTCTGATGGAATGAGTTATCACATGTAAGATTTGTAGAGCAGTCCATAGCACATAGCGGGAACTCAACAAATGTCAGCAATGAAAATCCACCACCAAGTCCAAAATCGTCACTGCCTCTACAGAGTCTTTACTGGTCTCCCAGCCACCCCTCTCTGCCCTTTCTGCCTTCAGTAACCTGATGTCTCTGAACTCTGAGCCCCCTGTCAGCATGCATCTTATAGATCTGTCTCCCCCCAGACAGCATGATGGCATGTTTGCACTGGTACTGGGAGAACCTAGTCCAACATGCAAAGGGTCTAATATAGAAGGAGCTCAATAAGCACTTTTGTAGAAAGGAATGGACGAATAATGACAAATTGGACAAATGACACATCAAAGGGCAGGTCCTTGCAGTCTTGCTGATGGCACATTCCCTTGAGTTTCACAGCCATGGAAGGGACCCAGGCTAGTGCCAGCTATGATTATATAAGGTCTTCTCAGGTCAGAAGGATTTCAGCAAGACTCCAACTTTTTGACTTTTCTCTGTCATAGCTGATGAGGCAAGTGAGGGGAGGGTGGGGTCATAGGGACTACCTGTTGGATTTTAGTCACTTGCTCCTGCTAGGAGAGACCTCTAATTCTTCTTTGGGGCTATCTTCTGATATCTATTCATCTGTGGTACCTTGCCTTCTTCAAGGACCAGGCAGAACTGCCTTTGATAAGGTTGCTAACAGCACAGATTAAGTGATGAGTACACACCTATCCCTGGGCTTGGTGCCAAAGGCACCTTATTTCTAGACACTACAGAGTTAACCTTTCTTCCTGAATTCCAATCCATCCCAGCTCTATTGCTGAGTAATTCTATCCTTGGGCAATTTATCTTGCCTCTCAGTGCCCTAGAGCCTCCAACATAAAATGGGTGAGAAGGCTAATAATGATATCCACTTCATAGTACTGGCATAAGGATAAAATAAGTCAATACATGTAAAGATTATAGAAAGTGCCTCCTGCTTAGTATGTACTCAGAAAATGTCAGCTGCTATTACTGGAATTATCCCCATTTTATAGTTGAGGACATTGTATCTTAAAAAGAATAAATCACCTTCCAAAGATTGCAAGGCTGACAGAACTGAACAGCTCTGCCTTCTTTCTACCCAAACTTCCTACCCTACACCATTTCTGATATTAAAATTCCCTCTGCATCCTCCTCTACCATTCTTCTGAGACAATGCTGAGACATTGTCGTCTGTGGGGTTCGCTGCTTGGTGAGGCACACTATGTGCATAAACAAAAATCCCTGAAATCTGCCCATGCCATTTTTAAGTATACTTAAGCCAAAAAAAAAAAGGCAATTATTTGCCATTTATTTGAAATTTAAATCTAACAGGTTGGGTGTCCTCTATGTGTCTTTGTTAAATCTGGGCATCCTGCTAGACATGTAAGAGAGAGAGAGAGTGCCTGCTAGACATGTGAGAGAGAGAGAGAGTGTGTTTGTGTGTGTGTGTCTGTGTGTGTGTCTAGAGTCAGTTGGGCTACAAAAGATATAAGTCTTCGGGGGAGAGAGTTCCCTGCATCCTCATCGCTAGGACTCTGGGTGCCCAGCTTCAGTTATGGGACAAACCATGAGGCAGCTAGCCCATGTCTCCCTTCTTCTGTGTGGTGTTCAGGGGTACAGGTGAGCATCTGTGATGCTAAATGAGGATCTATGTTGAAAGACACTAAAGCAGACAGGTTGAAGATGGTGATGCACATCAATAGAATGAGAGAAGAGGGACCAGATTGCCTGAGAGTAGCTCATCAATAACCTCAGCTCAGCACAAGTGAGACATCTTCGTTTCCTGCTGTGGAATAGTGTGACCGTGTTTACATTTCCCCTTGACTGTAGAGAGTTACCATTCACTCTTACAAGGTGAGAAGAAAGCGATAATTTGCCAGACTGCCCATTAAAACCGTTTTTCCTGGTGTCTGGGTCAGGTTTGGTCAACTGAAGAATGACACCCTCCTAAAGAGATCTACATCCTCTATCTCCTGAACATTTTCACACAAGATTCATTTCATTTCTTATAGGGAAATCGGGATTTTCCCAGACACCATACAAAGAATCCATACTGTTCTTATTGCAGAAGTTTCATCAAAAACTTTGGCTACACTGAGTGGACAACCCGATATCCCCTCTTCCTATTCCAGAAATCCAGACTCAAGTAGATATGGGATGATGTTATTCATGGAGAAGAGTAGCATCCTGTTAAGGCTTTAAAATAGGCTTGTGGACTAATAAACATGGTGCTCATTTCAGAGTTCTCCCTGACTTGCTACACTTTGTTCTTAGCTCAGGAACACTGGATCTTACTCTGATCCATACTAGAAAGTACTCTGAGATGTTAACACTTTAATCTTTTTTGCTTTACTCCTGTTCATTCCCTGTCTATTCTTAGGATTACTGTTTCCTATAGTAGAGCTTCTAAGATTTATTCCACAGGGGTAGAATTCTGAGTTGTTAGGCTCCTTTGGTCTTTTGGCCACCTGTTCTCAGGGCAAAAGCTCTGTTCTTACAGGGATAAGGAGAGGAGAAACTCTCAAAGAGGAAAGAGTGGCCATAAGAGCCATTCTAAATCTGGACTATATTACCATTAAAGAGAGAGACCAACTGCCGTGGCTTCCTCCCCCTCCTGCTCATCTATTTTTTTTTTTAAGATTTTATTTATTTATTTATTTATTTCACAGAGAGAGAGAGAGAGAGAGAGAGAGAGAGAAAGAGATCACAAATAGGCAGAGAGAGGAGGAAGCAGGCTCCCCGCCGAGCAGAGAGCTCGATGCAGGACTCGATCCCAGGACCCTGAGATCATGACCCAAGCCGAAGACAGAGGCTTTAACCCACTGAGCCACCCAGGGGCCCCCTGCTCATCTATTTTTGTTTGCTTGTTTGTTTGTTTTGTTTTGTTTTTAGTCCAGTTGGAAGCAATGTTCATCATTTACAGATATTTTGAGGTAAACTGAAGACAAATTATTCTACTATCTCTAGTATATCTAGTCAAGTATTCTGGATAATTTCTTGGCTTACATGGTTTCAATATTTTAAAATTTTGCTTTGAAAGAAATCAGGCTGAAGCATGTGGGCAAAAATATCATCAATTAATGAATTAAGTTAGGAAAGATGTCTATTTCTCTTATCCTGACATCTTACATTCCAAATCCTCTGCCTTAGCTTTCTTTATCTTTATAAATTGGATCTTCATATTAAAGCCTTTGAGAACTGTTTTTTCTGGGATACTTTTCCTCTTCAGTTCCTTGGAATGAAGATTTACCACTTATCTTTTATGAAGAATGAGTTCCCAAGGACTTTATTTGGAAACATTGAAATTGTTTCAGTCTCCTGAGTTTCTCCGTATTCCATTCACAACTATTAGCCAAGCCTTGGAGGCTTCTCAGACAATATCAGGCTACACAAAATAGATGGACATGCTTATTCAGCTGACATCTGCTGACCCAATCTTGGGCCATAATTCATAGAGTAAAAAAGCAGTTGGCTCTAAGGTGAGGGCAATAGAAAATCTCCCTTCTGTGGCCAGATAAGGACATTGCCTCTGTTGTGATATCCAGTTTCTGCGGCCATGATGAATGGAAGAAAATAAAAAAAGAGGATAGTATTAGGCAAAGAAACCTAGAATATATATTTGACTTGAAAAACTGGAGAAAATGTGCCCAAGATATATTTTTCTAAATGCTTAAATACAGAATCACTTAAATTCATCCCATAAAACAGAGCTAATTATTTCAGTTTCCTGCTTAAGGATCTCTACTAGGTCTTTGATTTTTCGTAGAAGTAAGTTCAAGTAGGTTTGTAGGGCACTCCACAGTCTAACCTCCGGTTCCTTCTATTGTGTCTCTTTCAACCTCTCCCTGTTCTCCCCACTTTCCACTAGGCATTTTCTTTTTCCCAGAGAAGCTGCCACTTGGGAGCTAAGCCTTAGTTCCTCCCCACTTTTTTACATTGAAAGATGGGAGCTAAGCCTTGGTTCCTCCCCACTTTTTTACACTGAAAGATGTTACCTCATTTTTAAAAGTTTTTTTTATATATAATATTACATAGATGGTATCATTGTTAAACCACATTTCTCTGTGCCTTCCCATTAGCAGACATTCGTGCTTGCCATGATCATCTATCTTCATGTCTGTTGCCCCTGGTAGGCTACTCTTAACAACAAGAACGGGGTGTTTTCAACAGCATCCAACGCCAAAGAAAATTCTGCCATCACCACAACTAAAAAATTTCTCACCACACCCACCCCCTGATATACTTTTAATTTGGATTCTGATACCTACAATAGTGTTTTATTTTTTTCCTGGAAAAATTGACAGCAAACAGCAGAGAACATGTGTCAAAACAGAGCTTTTACCTATTAATTTATTCAACAGAGGCATATTGAATGCCAACTCTATAGCATTCCCAGTCTCAACCTGAAATAATCAAAATAGTTTTTAACACTTCAAGTCTTGCCATTTGGATATACAGGCACATGCGCTCCAGGGACTGATCATGTTTCTAAGAGAACCAGTCCCTCCTCTCCAAAAGGACCATCTTGTTCTTGAAGACGGTGTGAAAACCCAGTAACGTGACTGCAGTGTGGCACAAATACTGGTGGAAAACTGGCAAGAGGCTGAATTGTACAGAGCCTGGTCCTGCTGCTACGACAATTTCAAGGCTCTAACATGATTCATCACAGAAGTATAACGATGCATGTCATCAAGAAGTGGATTTTGGATGCAGCTAATGAAGTTCAAAACATAAAAAAGCATAAAACAGGGGTTCCTAGGTGGCTCAGTCAGTTAAGCTCCGGCTTAACCTTTGACTCAGGTCATGATCCTGAAATTGAGTCCTGCACCAAGTTCCCTGCTCAGCTAGGAGTCTGCTGCTCCCCCTGCTCCTCTTCCCTGCTTGTCCATGCACGTCTCAGATCAACCAATCAATCAATCTTAAAAAAAAAAAAAAAGCAGAAAACATCAAAGTATATTGTCAAAAATCAGAGTAGAGAAGCAAAATTAGCACTTTCAATAGAAAATGTGGGAATCAGACTGATATACTTCTGGAGTAATCTGAAAATCAAAAAGTGATTGACTGTACATAACACACACACACACATATGAACACAAATGCACTCTATCAATTCTGTGTATCAAGGTTGCAAAGGGGAGGACAACACTTAGCAAAAGATCTCCATGTGTCTCCTAGGGCAAATATTAATAAGAAATATATACAGATCTTCTTTGACTTATGATGGCTTATGATCTGATAAAGCAATCCAAAATTAAAAATACCCTAAGTCAAAATACATTTAATACACCTAGCCTACCAAACATCACAGCTTAACATAGCCTACCTTAAAGGTGCTCAGCACACCTCCATTAGGCAACAGTCAGACAAAATCATCTAACACAAAGCCTATCTTATAATAAAGTGTTGACTATCTCATGTGATTTATTGAATATTATTTTGAAAGTGAAAATTGGTTGCATGAGTACATATGATCTTAAGTGTATTGGTTGCTTACCCTCCTGATCTTGTAGCTCACCGGCAACCGCAGTTTGCCTGAATGTCAAGAGAGAGGGTCAGATTGCGTATCACTAGCCCAGGGAAAGATCAAAATTCAAAATTCGAAATACGCTTTCTACAAATTAGGTAAAGCGTTCACACCATCATGAAGCTGAACCATACATTGTAAGTTGGGACCGTCGGTGATATGATATATTGATAACTCCAAGAAGACTTTATTTACATCACTGGACAAAAAGCATAAGTCAACATCATCAAGTACAAAGCACATGTTCCAAACAGTGAGAATAATGTGGGAAAAGCAGAGGATGAAGGGAAAATGGGATTGTCAAAGTAAGCTTGGAGGAGCAGATGAGACCAATGTAAAGGGTAGAGACACCACGTGTAGGAAGCTCCAGCAGTAGGAAGGGACATGCTGAATCTCAGAGCACTGAACAGGGAATCAGCCAGTTTGAAAAGAACAGTGCAAGTTACAACCTCTTTCACAAAGAGCAACCAAATTCCAGATGAAACCTTTTTCAGTCAACATTGGCCCTTTGACCTTTTGCATTTGTATCATTCCTATGCTTCTACTATCAAAGAAAAAATGCCAAATTATGAAGGATAAAAGAATGCATGGGAACAAAACCATATGTTTTATATTAAAACCTGAAAGCTTCCATAGTAGCAAACGCTTAGACTGGTGGCTACCCTTTTATAAAAATAGGCAACCCTAAATGCTCTAAACTTGTTTACGTGACACTTTTTGCCATGTTTTTTTCAAATCAATCTGATGTTTAATTTACTTTCTCTTTGAGTTTGTTACAGGGTGGGATATGAAATGAAACTGCCAATAGTTCGTAGTGTGGGGGACCTTGCATAGAAGAAAAAAAAAAAAGCACATCTTTATTTTCACTCACCGGCTTGTCCATGTACTTGAAGTGCAAAATTGAAGTGCAAAAAAACTGAAAATAAGAGTTCCCGTCGATTCTGAATGTAAGCAACACATCTCAATAGTTTTAACAATATTGTGATTGTGTCGCCAGTAGAAATCTTAGGGAGTCTATTCTATTGGACTTACGAAGGATACCTTAGGATATTCCTTAAGCTGATCACTGATTCGAAATTACAGTTATAGACTTCCCCCACAGATATTCTTATTGAAGGCACTAACGAAAAATTATACATACAACTATATAACAATTTTAAGATATATTGTTAACTATTTTAATATAATTGATTTCTTTTGTAAGCCTAGGTATTTTATTTTACACATTGAAAGGATGGTTCTCAGAAGGGTCCCAGGGGCCTCCCCAAGGCTGCCCAAGGGGACCATACATAAGATGGTTGCGTCTGTAATATGGAAATAACAAGGGTTCCTTCCTCATAGGGTGGTTTTGGTGATTAGATAAACTAACCCTTATCAAGGACTAGCAAGAATTGCTTGAGACACAGCTCCTTACAACTGTTAGTCATCATTACCATCTGAAGGAAAAATGAAGTCCTACCACACCTAATACTGCTCTTGACTGAAATTCTGTCTTCCTTAAAAAGAAAACTTAAAAGAGGAGTTTTGACTGGCTCCAGTCAGCTGATAAGTGAAAATCCTCAACTGATAACCAGGGGACAGATTTCCATGTATTTTTTAGAAAGAAATACTCATCTTAATCAATTTACGCAAAACAAACTCTTTTTTAAAATTCACCTGCTAGTGACAAAGCCTGTCAGACAGAGCAAGGTAATAAAAAAAAAAAAAATGTATAGTATAATCACGAAAAGCGAACATGTAATTTCTTTTTTTTACCCTATGGTTTTTATAAAATCAAGTTAAGCTCTGTTTTTCTTTTCCCACTCATCTTTGTTGTCATAGTTGAGAAATTTAGCATTCAGCCTAAAATGTTTCGCATGATGAATTATTAAAAATCTTTAACTGCCGGACAACCTTCTTGTGGTATAAGGGTGTTTTGTTTTGTTTTGTTGCTTAAAAAAATTACCCCGTGTTTTGCTGTGAGGGGAGACAGCTAATGAAAAATGGCCCAGAATTATTGTGAAACAATTGTCTGTAGTGTAATCAAGTCTGTTTCTGCCCTCCAACTACTCCAGGATATAATGATACATGTATCATTAAGCAGCTGCTATGGATGCCTGAGGAAAGTGGTAGAAATTTGTACCTATTGTTTTCCTTTCTCCAGCTTCTCTTCCCCCAGCGTCCCCCATATTCTCTCATCTCCCTCATGCTTTTTGTAAAAATTTTGTGAAATACAATCATGTTTCTTCACACATATAAATGCATGCATATATCTACATATATACACACCGATATATTATATGTTTTTTCCTCTCTTTTCAAAAGCAACAATAAAACACTGCATTCCTCTCAGAACTTTTTATAATTATGGAATGCATAAAGTAAGCTTTTAAGGTGGTGATTTTTAACACAGGGAACAGAGGTCAAGGAAGAGTGTGTGACTAATATTTAATTAGAAGAAGCTTCCAAAAAAGGCAATTTTTTGTGTAATGTCTGCTCAATTTTATGTAGCAGAAGGGCTCAAGCTTGATCTGTCTGCACTGGCTTTTTCGTGTGTGTGTGTGTGTGTGTGTGTGTGTGTGTGTGTGCCATTAATCACCAAGCAATGCTAAATGGGATTTGAACCAGCATTCTTAGGGCCACACTTCTCCAACCCAGTTGAGACACAGTGGCACAGATTTGCCCAACATCCACCCTCATTATAATTACAAGGTAACATTGTTGGATTTACAGGTGGCCACATTTGTTTTTCATTTTCTGTGGTGTTCCCATAATACTGAATGTCGCAGAAAGAAGCAAAGCAGGAAGGAAAGGGATATAAAGCAATTCCATTTAATGGGATATAGCATAAAATTTACATATCAAAATATTTTCCACTGAATGTTTTATATTTGCCTATATTTTCAGTGTCATGATAGGTCCAGGATTAAGCAAGTATATGCTATATAGCAAACCTACTGCTAAAATGTGTTCTCTCTTGTGCTATAACATTAATACAAACATATAAATATATAAGCAACTAAAAGCAGTAATCTCCGTTTAATGGATTAACAAAGTAACATGTTTTTGAGAATGATATTAACATGATATTGCCAGTGGAGAGCTCAGTGTAATATTAGTGCATACGTGTATTTGGGGAAAATTAGTATACTCTGCAGGCAGATTTGCGTTGCACATTTATATTTGTGTTTTGTATCTGCAGCAAGAGCACACCTATCATGTACATACAAGTGCCTTTTTATTTCTACAAATGTGTGCCTAAACTAACACGATTCGTCTTTTGGCCATATAAACGGCCCATCTGAACAACGCATTTAGAACTCCACACAGTAATACACGCAAGAGACAATGCGGGAAATAAGCAACCTTTTAAATGATTTGTACTTTGCCCACTGATTTTCAAATCTCTAGGTGGACAAATGGAAATCCTCCCAAAATGCAATTTAATTTTAGTGCAAAATTCAATACAGAGGGTAGGAGGGAGTCAGTGTTTTTTAGCAACATGCAATTGAACTACAATTATGTCTTCATGTAAAGTCCCATTTAAGAGAGGGTATCAGAATATGTTCACCCATTCGGTATCAAAAATCATCATAAGAAATTCCATTCCATAATTATTGCTTAAATAATGATATGTAGTGTTTT